>JABASM010002475.1:0-10987 GCA_019776545.1 Brachystomella parvula | reverse complement strand
GGAGGAGAGGAATACCGCTCACACTTCTCTGAAAGGACAGGAAAAATTCACTTCCTCCAATTTTTTCACTTCGTTTGCAGTAGATATAGATGATGCTTAATGCTCTTAGAATTGGAAGATCATTGGTCTTCATTGTGTTCTCGAGTCACCGAGTCCGACTAAAAAACTTGTCTGTTAGTCCATTAACCTTGGCTCCGAGTTTCATAAGCGCCTGTGCAATAAATATAAGTGTTGGTAAAAAATTATTCTTTGGAATAGTATCTAAAAATAAGATCAAGGTTTTCCCAGTTTTTGAACATTTTTTTTAACAGATTTATAGTAGTAGTATAGTAATAGGTTTTCTCTTTTGTGCATTTCACTCTTTTTGCATCAGTTTAATTGGAGGGTCAAGAATTAAGTGAACATGAGTAGCTTTGGGTGTTTGATGTTAAGATATTTATTTATATTTCCGACACTGATTTCCTTTGTCGTTATTGCTGAGGAATCCTCTCCTAGTTCATTAACAGACTACTTTGAAAAGTGTTTGCTAGAGAACGGGGTGAATATTGCAGCCCGCCTGCTTAAAAAAGAAGGTACTAGAAGTCAACACTCAAAGTTCTCATACGATGAGCTCAATTTCCAACGGAATGAAGCAACCCCTAGAAAGTATCCAATGGGCTACCTGATACCTGAATCCGTGCCGGAGGTCCAAGCTGCAGTAATTTGTGGCGTCGAGAATGGTGTAGCTATTGTTCCCAGAAACGGAGCCCATGGCTACCTTGATGACGCTTACGGTCTTAAAAATGAAACCCTTGTCCTTGTTATGAGTCAAATGAGTCAGGTATGTTAACCGTAAAAGGGCCTAACGGCATCCAGCTTTGGAACGGAGTATATTACTAAAAAGGGACTGTTGTAATTTTTTGCATTTTGACTTCAATACGTTGACCTCAAAAGGTCAAACAAATTCACCTAGCTAAACGATTTCGTCAGAATTTCTATGCTACCTACAATATTATATATTAAACTAGAAGTAGAAGTACAGTACGCTTTATAGCATTCGTCGTCAAAATCATTTTGGCAGTATGCAGTCTGCGCTTTAATATTGGCCTCCTTCAAAGCTACAGCTTGCGGTGGTGGGTTACATTTGCACCAGCCCCCACGCTTGAGAAAAGCACACAAAAGCAAAAAATCTAAAAAAAAAATTCTATCCTCAGATTTAGGGCTTTTCTGAGATTTTCGCTGCGCAACAAGTTTAGCCGAACTTGGCTTTCAGTTTTAGCCGGTTAAAACCGTTTTTTTTCCGGTTTTTTCCAGCCAAAGTAGTTTTAGCCGGATAAAACCCCAACACTGGGTTAAAATCCCGTTAGAAAAACGTCGGTCGGGTTACAGCGCTCCTGTGCTTGCTTTCAAAATGAAAGTTGATAGATGGAACGCTTGGACACAAATGGGTAGGAATGCGGAAAGGATGAGTTATGGGAAACTTTTCCGAGGAGCTTGAAAACTGATGTAATATAACAGAATTTTTTCGAAAATTTATTTCGAAGAAAACCATTCAAGCTATTTACACTACATTTCATAAGTAACATCACTATTGGATTCCCGTGTTTCAAATAGTGACATTACTTATGAAATGTGGTGTAGATGTTAAACTATCATGAAGAATCTATACCCTTCAACTCAAAGCTCAGGAACGCGCTTTAAAAATTTTTATTTGTTGCAGGTTACCGTAGACCCACTCACAGAAACAGGGGTAATCGGAGCTGGGGCCTTATTAGGGCGTGTTATACATCAGTTATATCGTCAGGGGAGATGGGTCATACCATACGGTGATGCAGCATCAGTAGGCGTCACTGGTTTCACCCTTGGCGGTGGCCACTCCCGACTATCAACTCTATACGGTAGAGAAATCGTTCAAGGACTAAATGCCACTGATACTTCATTAAATGACCTGTACAAGCTTTTGATTTGCAGGGATGGGATGTGACGCTGTTACTGAATTTCAAATGGTGGACTACAAGGGGAAGGTACTTGTGGTAAATAACGAGAGCAACTCAGATCTGTTTTGGGCACTCCGTGGAGCCGGTGGTGGCCATTTCGGAATAGTTACTCAAATCAAGTACCAGCTGCACCCTGCACCAAACCAAGTCGTAATAGCGGAAATGATTTTCGACCTACAACATTTTCCAGCAACCTTCAATTTCTGGCAAAATTCTTTAGTATCAAACCCAAACTCCGTTCAATGCTCTTATTTCATCGAAAAAGGGATTGTAGGCATCACATACTTGGACTTCCAGTATCCAGCCGATTCGAGTGTAAGCCCTATGCTTGATATTTTGATAAGGTTTTTAAGATCTGTAGGCAAGGCCTCCAGCGTATTCATCTTGCCATTTTGCTTTGCTTAAAATGAATCGTGGTTCGTGGCGCGCCGATTGAATTAAATGAAGCGCTTAAAAAGAGGTGAAAGTCCACTGGAAAAGATCGGAAAGGGTATACTTTGCGTCCCAGAATTTTTTTGCGGGTGAAAATACCTAAAAGGTTGGGGATAAAAAAAAATTAGAGATCCTCAGAGAAAACGTGTCGAAAGGAACTCAAAAATGTTTTGAAAAGTGCCCCATACAACTTTACACGAAACCTTGAGGCTTTAAATCAGTTTTTAGCGTAGAATCGATTAGTGTAGAGAGTCACAAAGGGTCAGCCCCTTGATCTCACGGATCTGTAGAAGCGATAAGCCAATGGAAAGCTCTTGGTTCCTAGATTCCAAGAATATACTACGCTTGACCGTTTTGAAGTACAACATGACCCCTGGGGCTGCCCAAACCTTGCACTGAACGTAAAATGACCTCTAACGGCCATGTTCTAGGCTGAAAAGGTCAAATGTGGTTGTAGTGCTCCCCTATTTACAAATGCCAGTTCGTAATACGTGTTGAGTCTCGTAAAGATTTCAGAAAATGCCAGCAAACTAATACGGGTCCACAGCTCCCCCTAAAAATCAAAAAACGTGAACGAATTTTGGGTTACAGGTTTTTCACCGTGTTAGGGGGATTCCGATTAGGGGATGGGGCAGTCGGTTAGTGGGGTCAGTCGGTTTTTTTGCCAACAACTTTTCCAGCCATGCGCGGTTTGGGTCGAAAAAAATACCCCAAAAGACTCGGACGGTGAGTAATGGAGGCCAGTTGAGAAATTTGAAATTGGTAATGTCTGTGGCAAGGAAGGGGTACTTAAACGAACGGAGATGAAAAAAAAATCAAGACTCGGACGGTGAGTAATGGAGGCCAGTTGAGAAATTTGAAATCGGTAATGTCTGTGGCAAGGGAGGGGTACTTAAACGAACGGAGATGAAAAAAAGCACAAAAGTAAAAATCTGGAGCTCATTGAAAAAGCACAGAATCCGGAAAAGTACGGGGTCCATCTTTACCTCCGGTAGATACATGATTCTGCATACGCCTGGGAGTAAATCTAGAGCTTCGTAGTTTAAAAAATGAAACCCGGGATTTTTTAAATTAATTTCAAACGAAAAAGAAGAAAGTGGGGGCAGTCGATTACGCTTTTAGTTTTTCGATGCCCCTTCGGCTAAAGTTAACCGAATTCGAAACTTTTTTCTCGATAAAACCACAAAAACAGTACTTCACAAATCCCGCATATAAACAAAATTATTTCATCACCGCTGTTGCTTATAGCAAGCAATTTTCTAAAACAGTAAAAAAAACCGACTGACCCCACGTAGTACGAGCATTTGAAGGCAGCTTCTTCTTTAGAAGTCAAAGGAGCGGAAAACCTTTCGACCAAAAATTGTTTCTCCGAGTGTTTCGAGTTCATATTGAAGCATTCGCAGTTACCAAAAATTAGCTTGGATCAAACTCCTTAATTTGGCTATGTTTTACACTGGAGCTAATATATAACCGACTGCCCCCACCCCTGTAACCAGCTGCCCCCACCACACGTGGGGTCAGTTGGTTTTTTCTACTGTTTTAGAAAATTCTCTGATAAAGTTGTATGGGGCACCTTTCGTAATGTTATTGATGCGTTGTCCTTTAGGAAATTCCATTTGTGCATTTCCCGATTGACATGATTTTAATTAACTTTAGTTTTAGCCATTATGGTTATAAATCCACCCCCCTAAATTCTACTGGTTTTAACCCCTTGCTCACTACGCCCTCTCCCTCCTGCCTACTCTTAAGAACTCCCCCTCGCCCAATCAAAAAATTAAAAAATAAACATTAAAATACAAATTTATTAATTAAAAAAATTTAAAACAAAATGGTAAAAATGATAAAACATGACTCCATAAAACCTGCATCTGCTTGGGGGTAAAAAGTTCTTTCCAGTTTCTTAGTTGGTTTTAGAAAACAGTGTATCATGAATTCGATGTTGGATTATTACCTAAATGATTAACCTTTCTGTTATTTCTCCTTGCCTCCTTGTTTAAATCTTTTCTACTGGAAAGTTCTTCATCCCTTCAGGGTTTGGTTACGTAAGGATGGATCGGGGGTTGATTTTTGAATGGTTTTTAGTGTCATAACTTTATGACTTTATATTCCTATTCATTCAAACTTCTTCTTGAATTCATAGCTTATCGCTTTCTGACAGATTAAGCAAAGGGTACATTTGGTTTATCTCAACCCCCACAACCCTTCACACTTTCAGTTGAATTTATCAGTAGCCTTTACACAGAAGCAGATTGAAGTTACGGAGGGTGGTTTGGCCTTGTTGTATTACTCTTATTTCAGCGTTAACTTTCTAGGGATTAGTCCTGTCTGTCTTCATGAGACTGTGACAGGTTTTTTGGGAGGCTTTCCATTTAGGTTCAATTTTTTACCCTAACTGTTTTCGTACTTTTATCGCCGATAAAATGCTCGAACTCAAGACAGCTTTGCCAAGCTTTTCCAAAGACTCTCATTTTCTTCATACGCTAATTTTGAAGCGCCCTAACAGCTGGTTGTGAAATTTGAAGTGATTACTTGAGAAGCACTGGTAACCGTAAGGGTTTCTTTACATAAACCAGTTAGCCAAGTTGTTGCTTAAAAACTCTGCAATCAATAGCGTCGGTTAGAATTTCTCCACAGGCGGTTTCATTTTATACTTTTCTTTCCAGGAACAAACAGCGGGCGATTCAAGAGATCCTTGCGAAACTTTACGCCCTTATATTTTGAATCTTCAGTCCGTCAGTCGGACTTTCGTTTTTTTTTCTGTGTGCTTCTCTTGCGCTGTTGCTAGAAAGGTGTTATAGAATGCCAAACTGCTTGCCGCGATTTCACTTTTTTTTGCGCTTGACAATTTTTTTCAGTGATAAGACGGCAGAAACAAATGAAATAAAAATTCAGCATAACTAAGAGCCCCTCATAAGGCTGACTCACATAAGGAACGGTTGAAGCACTCATGAACCTGGAAAGCCTGAAATAATAAGATGGATGAAAGAGTCGCTCAAAAAGCTCGAAAAGGGTTCGGTGATAAAGAAACAAATTGAGAGGTTAAAAATTGATAACCGGAAAGGTTTTCCCAAAAACCTGTCCATTCATGAAGATCAGACGAACTTCTAGAGAGCTAGCGCTGAAAGTGATACAATAAGGCCTAACCACCCTCTGTATTTCTGAAGAGAATGACTTCATTTATTTGTTTTGGGAAGACGCCTTCTTTCTTCTGCTACTCTTAAGTCCTCCGATTCCTGGGCGTGTAAAAAAAACCCTCAGTCCTAACCAGTGCTTTTTTAGTGAATTCCCCTTCTCGGTTTCAGAAAAGGTGTCGGACTTGATTTTAATTAAGAAGTTTCTCAGTTTTTGCGGATAGCATTGTCTTTTAAACGGTGAGTGCGAGTCGGCTTAAAAATCTAATTTCCACACTTTTAAATCTGCCTTTAAAAGTTTTCTAATTTTTAGATATTTGGTTATGAATTTTTGTTTTCAAAAAAATTAGTAGACGCGAAGTAGCTAATTATAAAACCAAAATATGTAGCTCTTTCGACTCCGTAGGAAAAGTGAATTTATTTTCAGTATCTACGCGAAACAAGAATTGTATTATTGGTAGGTTGCTTTCAAACCGAATTCTGTCAGAGTGTCTACCAGAACTTTTGCTTCAGTTTAGCTTAAAAGGATATCGGAAGTCACAAGCCGCAATAAACAGCGCAAACACTGGTGTACGTAATAGCGCGAGCGGACATTCTGTAATTTTTATGAATTTTGGACATTTTCTGTAATTTTTATGAATGTTGGACATTTTCTGTAAGTTTTATGAATTATATAGTGTACTGAGTGTATATGGCATATGTACATACGCACATATGCACTTATGCACCATATGCACATATGCCCAATAAGAACATACGGGCCAAAAATCGAAAATTTTTAAAACTTCAAAGATCGCTATAAAATTTATTGACACATAATCGGTGACCGTAAGGAACACTCACACAAAATTTTAAGTCAATCCGATGAGCGGTTGCTGAGAAAAGCGAGCGCAGGGGGGACGGACGGACGGCCGGCCGGACAGACTAACACAGGGAAATGCATGAATAGCTCGCGCTATTAATAATATGTTCCGATGGAATTCAATGAAGCTTGGCAGGTAGCTAGCCCAGCCCTATACCTCCAACGTTGGTACGGGAAGTTTGGTACAGGACGGAAGAGGGGCATTGACCTTCTGTGACGTTTGCAGGTTGTTAACGGGCCAATCGTCAGTGACTTGACCTCATGGATCTGGACGAGCGATGCATCAATCGAAAGGCCTTAGTCTCTTGATTCTAAAAATCTATCATACTTGACCTTTAGACCTAAAACATGACCACTAGAGGTCATTAAGTGCTCCTTTTAAACTTTTTCGGCCTCAAGCGGCCATGTTTTAGGTCAAAAGGGTCAAATGTGATATAGTCTTAGAATCAGGAGACCAAGCCCTTTTGACTGTTGGTCACATGAGGTCAACGCCTCACTTCCGTTCCGTACCAAAGTTGGAGGTAAGGGTCTGGGCTAGCTACATGCCAAGTTTCATTGAAATTCGTCCGAGGGTCTTATTTCGGCTTGTGACTTCTGGTATCCTTTTCCGTCTCCGTTCTCGAGCATTAAATAAAATATTTTACATGAAAAATTCTGATAGTACTTGGAGGTGAAGGAAGGAATTCTTAACTCGGTTTTTTGGTGCAGGAAATAATAATCCTCTGCTCATTCTTGATATGGGAGGCTATATCCCACGGATCAGTTCCGATCGTTCATGCTTTTCTCTCGTGGACCACCGTATGTATGGGAAACGGGAGTTAACCGGCCGGTACTGGAGAAAAATATCCAGCTCTTAGCGTATGTTTACATTTGTCATGGATGAAGAATACCACACGTGCTCTGAGTCAGAATTAGAACTGGAGTTACTGTTTGGAGCAAATGAAAAAGATGAGATTTCTCACCCTTATGACCAATCTCTACACAATGCTGACTGGGAGCCCATCTTTCAAGATTCTTATACCTCTTCACCCCTCGACCTTACAGCCTCCGTCCTCCAGTTTTTTGAATCTAGGTATTTCCTAAATTTAACGGGAAACGGCCTGGCGTCCACGAATCCCCGATTCGAAGAAAGGTAAACCAAGTTTACAACTCAGTTTAATTTCGTAGGTCTTTAGCCAGTGCCTCACCGGGCTAACCGAATTTTTGGCCCGCTACTCCAATAATAGTTTTCTCCTGTCCTTTCTGAAAGTTTGTCAACCTAGGTCAGCTAAGAATGCGAATTTGCCAGACTTTGGAGCCTGAAGGATTTAAAATATTTTGCAAATTCAGCCAAATAAAATTAAGCAAAAATGTAGTTTCAATCCTCGCTTTATTTCTGATTTGGCGTCAGCCTTCCTGGCCACTTCCCTCTTCTGCCTACTCCCAGCCGAAACCGAAGACGCTGGAACAATGTAATTTGGTATTAATATTGGAAAGGTTTCGACATTTCCAAAAACAAATACTACTTACCACTATTTAGCTCAAGTGCTTGGAAAAAACTTTTTTTTAACTTTAAGTATCCAATGGCTATTTCCCGAATGAGAAGACGCTAAAAACCCTTAATTCCTTCACGCAAGACGCTTGCTAGCCTCTTTTAGGTGTACGTGCTCTTCTCGCCTCACCTGTCACTTCTCCACCCACTCTACGGTACGCTGATCGGCACGCTGCTATACATAAAGGTTGTTCAAGAAGTAGAGGCACTACTTTCAGCTGAAGACTGTTTGCTGATGCTTCAAGATAATTTAACGTTTAAACAGCCTAAAATATTCAGCTTTTCGTGTAGATGTCGAAAATGATTTCAATCACAAATAAACTATTGTTTTTAAAAATACGGCATCCGAAAATCAAAAAAAAAAAACATTCACGCTCAAAGTAGCAAACTTCAAACGAAGATTACGCGTAGACCGTTGGAGATAATTCAGCTTCTGAAAAACTTTAAATGTTCAACTTTTCAAGCAGATGTTGTAAATGCGCTCGATCACCCTTGAACACCAATTTTTGAAAATTCGGCATCCAAATAAAGAAGATAAATTTTTACGTTTTCTGGAAATACTTGCGCAAAGAGTTTTGCAGCAAGGGGCGCGAAGTTGGGCCGGGAGATACAAGTCAACGCTTTGAGATATTCAAAAACTAAACAGCCCATACATTTTTTTTTTCGAGCAGTTTTTAAAATGTGCTTAATGAACCCTGAGCTTCTACTTTTCGGACCGTGGCAGCCAAAAACTTAAAACGCATCCTTTGAAAAATGACGAAAACTATTTTCTCGTTTTTCGGCTGCCGTATTTTTAAAAATAAAATTTTTTTTATGCTTGAACTCATTTTCGACATCTACAGGAAAAGTTAAATATTTTGGGCTGTTCAAACGTTAAATTATCTGGAAGCATAAGCGAACAGTCTTCAGCTGAAAGTTGTGCCTCTACTTCTTGAACAAGCTTTAGATGGTAACTTCCAATACCCGGATATCTAAGGATACTGGGACATATAGTCCTTCGGTCCGGTCGGAGACGGGCAAAAGAACTTACCCTTTGCAAACTAGCATGTAGAGGGGGATGGGGGCAGTCGGATACTTTTTTAGTTTTTTAATGTTCCTTCGGCTACAGTTAATGAAATTGCAATTCTTTTTTTTTGGCAAAATCACAAAACCGATACTTCACAAAAACCGCATTTTTAGAAATTGCTTCATCGCCGCTATCGCTTACAGCAAGCGATTTTCTAAAACAGAAGAAAAAACCAACTGACCCCACGTGGTGGGGGCAGTTGGTTACTATTGCTTCATCGCCGCTATCGCTTACAGCAAGCGATTTTCTAAAACAGAAGACTGACCCCACGTGGTGGGGGCAGTTGGTTACACGGGTGGGGGCAGTCGGTTATATATTTGCTCCAGTGCAAAACGTAGTCAAAATCAGTAGTTTGATGTAAGCCAATTCTTGGTAACTACGAAAGCGTCAATATTATTATTATTATACGGGTTTATTAGGACTTTGCACTCATGCCTGTCCCCCGAGTTCAGTTACATCTTACAAATTACAAAACGAAGATATTGTTTATCTTTGGTGACCTCCAGAGGTCATAGAAAAGCGAATTTTGGAAATTTTCATTTGAAAAAGTTGTGCCATTTGCTTCAGAGATGCTATATAAAAAATTTCAAAAAAAAATCTAACGGGGGGGCCATTACTCCAGCAAAATTGGCCGTGCTCCTTTATTATTATTATACGGGTTTATTAGGACTTTGCACTCATGCCTGTCCCCCGAGGTCAGTTACATCTTACAAATTACAAAACGAAGATATTGTTTAAGATTATAAATGGTTACGATTAAATGGTTTGAATGATTGGGTAAATGAGATAAGATTAAAAGAGATTCTTGACCTTAATAGCTTCAACGGAGAAAAAATACAGATTCTTCCACATCATAATGTTACACTGGCTGAATGTAGGGGTATTGAGGAAATCATAAGGGCTTAGGTATTTCAAGCGTAGAGCAGATAAAGATTGACAGTCGAAGAGGTGTGCGTAAGAGTCCTTATCACCGCAGAGATTGCATTGTAAGTGAGTATAGGCTCCCAGATTAATCCATTTACCCTTTATCAAAAATTGAGAGTAGTGAAGTCGGAACTGAGAGATGGTAGTGACGATGTAGCGTGGGAGCTGCGCAGAGAGATGAGGCCGTGCTCCTTTATTAAGCTCCTTGCTCTGGGGAAGGTGAACACATTTAAATCAGTGTTTGAAGCTCATGGTGCATATGTGCTTATGGTGCGTATGTGCAGTGTGGAAAGCCGAAACTTTCGTCGAAAGTTTCGTAGCGGGCTGTCTGCGAAAACGAAACCGAAACTTTCGTTTTCTCCTGGAAGACAAAACGAAACCGAAAGTTTCGTAGTGAGGCCTGCGCGCTAAAATAACTTTTTTTTAGAGCGGATGACTCACCTAGAAGCGTATCACGATTCTCTTCAGCATAGCTGACGAGCCCTACGCCCAGCCTATCTCATTCCCTTTTTGGCTTCTGTTTTCAGAAAAGGCATGAAATTCTAGCAACACTTTATTATGTATTTAGAGTTAGGAATTCAAAATCTTGATATATAATTATTGTCAAGTAAAGAAATAGAGGTGTACACTTTGTAATGTAATTTTAACTATGAATCAAATCACTAATTACTTCTCGGTAGACTTCAAAGGCTCGCGTCCCTGTGAGAAAATCAAGGTGATTGAAATCGAAAATGAGGTCGTGCCTCACATTGTTTGGAAGTTGTTCTGCGAAATATTGCAAGTCCTAAAAATAATAAGTTATTCAGGAATTAAAAATAAATAAATAAATAAACACATGTAGATTAAGAAAAGAAAAGAAATTAAGGCATCCAAGAAGTAGGTAAAATTCTCTCTCACCTTTGTATGTACCATGGTGTCATTTTGAGCATAGTAAATGGCAATGGCGGCAGTCATGCGTTTTGGATTGAAAGATGGGGGCGTGGACCTTCCATACTTGACTGAATTGTACTGTCCCCAGTCGTACCTATGAAATCTTCTGCTACTGAATTCCTGCCCGTAGTGAAT
>JABASM010002474.1:0-10988 GCA_019776545.1 Brachystomella parvula | reverse complement strand
TACACCAGATACAAGGTAAGGTTTGAGAAGTTAATCATTGGCCAGATCTGCCGAGTTTAATTTGACTGAACTGTGTTATAGAAACTGCAACGTCAGCTGGAATTTCTAGAGGTTCAGGAATCATACATCAAAGACGAGCAGAGGAATTTAAAGAAAGAGTATCTTCATGCCCAAGAAGAAGTAAAAAGAATACAGAGTGTCCCTCTTGTCATCGGCCAGTTTTTGGAGGCTGTTGATCAAAACACTGGGATAGTCGGAAGTACAACTGGTACGTGTCATTAAGTTAACGACATAAGTTTGGCTCTGAAACTTTTATGAACTATTATTCTGTATGAAAAGGTTCCAATTACTATGTTCGAATCCTGTCAACCCTGGATCGTGAACTTCTCCGCCCGTCGTCTTCTGTTGCACTTCATAAGCATAGTAACGCGTTGGTCGATGTCTTACCCCCTGAGGCCGACTCCTCTATATCCATGTTGCAAGCGGGTAAGTTTATCGGAATTATTTGATGTATTACTTCCGCAACACCCAGAATTTTCTTTTTGCAGATGAGAAACCCGACGTAGCCTACTCAGATATTGGAGGAATGGACATGCAGAAACAGGAAATGAGAGAAGCTGTTGAGCTTCCCTTGACCCATCACGAGCTCTACAAGCAGATTGGAATTGATCCGCCTCGAGGCGTCCTCATGTACGGGCCACCAGGCTGTGGGAAAACTATGCTGGCTAAGGCCGTTGCTCATCACACGACAGGTGAAATCTAATGCATTTTCAATTTGGTATTTATATAAATCAAATCCCGTCAAATTAATGATGTGATTTTACTTGCAGCTGCTTTCATCCGTGTCGTCGGATCTGAATTCGTCCAGAAATACTTGGGTGAAGGGCCTCGGATGGTGCGTGATGTTTTTCGTTTGGCTAAGGAAAATTCACCTGCAATCATCTTTATTGATGAGATTGATGCAATTGCGACCAAAAGATTTGATGCCCAAACAGGAGCAGACCGTGAAGTTCAGCGAATTCTTCTCGAGCTCTTGAATCAAATGGATGGGTTTGATCAAACGACTAATGTCAAGGTACTTACGGGTTGATTAGCCTAATAAAATTTTGATCTTGCTGAAACTCTTTGTTGTTACGTTCAGGTCATTATGGCTACCAATCGAGCTGACACTCTAGACCCTGCGCTGCTTCGTCCAGGGCGCCTGGACCGAAAGATTGAATTTCCACTTCCAGATCGGAGGCAGAAGCGTCTCATCTTTTCCACCATTACCGGTAAAATGAATTTGAGTGACGAGGTAGATCTAGAAGACTACGTGGCTCGACCAGATCGCATCTCAGGCGCTGATATCAACGCCATTTGTCAAGAGGTGAGTTTCAAAATGCATTCCCTTTTTTTATAAAAAATTGCGAAAGTTGTATAATTAAACCTCTCTGAATATTTTAGGCCGGAATGCACGCAGTCCGGGAAAACCGATACATCGTTCTCACCAAGGACTTTGAAAAGGGATACAAAAATAACACAAAGAAGGATGAATCAGAGCATGAGTTCTATAAATAGAAGCCTTAATCATCCAGTCCGGCTTATCCCTTTTCTACTACTAAACAACTTTCTGGAAAACTCAAAATTCTCCTTATGGAATCTTAATGCTTGGGAATAATTAAATTTAACTTATCTCTATTTCAGTCTCAAATTCAATCGAGAAGTAGAAGTAGAGCTTCTTGCATTTATGAAATTATTCTAGTGTCCGCTACTGTCCAGCACCCTCCTCCAGTGTCCAGTGGCTACACCACCGAAATTTTAAAAAAATCGACCACATGCCGAATTCGTAAACCTAGTACTAGTTTGGAATTCTTGGTCGATCCTCTCCTGCCTATGCACCCATTTCGAAGGCAGATTCCTGAATCATGTTTCTGGAGAATCAGAAATTGCCGTTCCCTGAAAACTGAGTTCTCGACAGTAATAGGCAAATATAATTGATGTCAGTTCCAATTTCAATTAGAATGGAAGATAGAGGCTTGCATTTGATTTGGAGTTTATTTTCTTCCTAATTTTACATCGAAAAAATTGGACTTCCGTTCATCACTTTTGTGACTTGCTTAATTTTTACTTCGAATTCAGATGATCTTCAGTTCCCAGATGGATAATTCAAGCATCGCTCTTACCCTCTTCTGCAACAGAAACTCCGCTTAAGCGCTTACTTCCTGATACAGTGCTCATTTTACGTTGGCTCTCAGTGCTCATCCTTGAAGCACCTCCCTCACTCTTTCGTAGGATTCCAGAAGCTCTGCCACCTCCCTCACTCTTCCGGGCTTCATCGGTCTGCGGTGGGGATCCACTGTCATCGCTAAACCGAATAGATGCTGGAGCCGACAGCAGAGCCTCAGCTTCGTCCGTCAGTTTCTGTGCTTCAGCACTTGGCTCTTCACCAAAACTCCGGTACATATTTTCCGCAGTAGGTTCTTCAGACTCCACGGCGTCCTCGGCAGCCGTTTCTTCAACAACTTCATCCAATGGAATCTCTGGTGGGTCCATGACAGGCTCAGCTGAATATTAAATCAAGCTTAGTCTCAATACTTAATCCAGATTCACCGCATTTCTACCTTCTTCAGCCTCCTCTTCATTTTCCTCAGTCAGCAGCTGAGAGATAGGACCTTCCAGTGGCCCGCCATAGCCAGGGGGTAAATTCGGGTTCGCAGGGGTCACGCCTTTCAAAAATAAACTTCATCATAAAATTTTCTTCCATTTAAGGAAAAGGATACGGAATTTTTAATGTTGGTCCACTTTACCTTGAATACAAGTGTCATCGAGTTGCCCGCCTTTCTCCCACTGCTGCTGACGGACGACTTCGAGAGCATGCTGGACGTCACGGCGCTTGAGCTCTTCGTTGTACCTCCAGCGGAGAAGCCAGTGGCCCAAATACTCAATTGGGTCCGCAGGACGACGAATACAGATTTCTGCAAGGGCAGCGACGAGAACTGGGCCGAGGTTTTTCTTCAAGTATTCAACTTCTTGGTATGTCCGCTCATTGATATTTGAAGGACGATCACTTGCAGCTGCCATTTTACAATAGTTTTCTTATCGGTTGAAATTTTTACACGGAAAATTGATGGAGGTCAAGGAATTTTGTTGAGCCGCAAGTATTATACTCGTCCTTCAAATTCCTGAAAATCAGCGAAACTACAGCGAAAACAAAGGAGTCCTTGACCTTTTCAACTTGCAGTGAGCATAAGTAGCCATAAACAATCAAACGATTCAGAAAAGTTGTACCTTGGCAACAAGAAAATCATAAGATCAGATTTTCTGTGAGAAAAATCTGAAAAAGAATTTATTGGGGCGAATAATAATAATTTATCACAATGAAAATAATTTACTTTTCCAACATATTTGAATCTGCGTGTGTAATTCGGACCTGAAAATGTTTTAGAACATATAGTTAGAATTTTTAGGATTTTTATTGACGTAATTTGAGATCTTACTTGGGTTAAAGCAGCATTGGAGAGCCCCTGCGCATACTCCTGAATCGTGTGTACCATTCTAGCAGGGGAATACTGAATTTGCCCGTTGGAATCCTTATTTGCATCGTGTATGGAATATGGAAGACGGTCAAATGGGTAGCCCATTGGCTTGGCATCAGGATAGAGTTGTCCTGGGACGCCGCAGTAAATTGGGGCTGGAACGCATGAAGGCGGTCGCGGTGGGGATCCAGGTGGCGCAGTTGGGGGAGGACGGAAAGGAACAGCATCCTCCTCTGCATTTGTCGCCATTACAAAGAGGTCAAATAACATTCCATCCTTGGTTCCCTTCGGAAGGAGTAAGTGCTGAGGGAATCCACATCCGCAGTCCGGTGTCTGCTTCCTAGTGTCTCGCTCTAATTCCTCCAGACGCTGTGGCCATGAAATTGTGAGAGACGAATCTATTGACCTTCTCCTAACCAAGTTGCGGCCAGGGTGAACTGGAAAAAAATATTGATTTCCAGTCTTCAAATATACGGGAGGCTAGTGGATTTAACATGGTTACAACTCACGCTGAGCAGTGAACGAGTCAAGGGCGAAGAATAAAGTACGCTGATCAAAAAGAGTGTAGGCGCGTCCATACTCGTCAAAGTGTGGTGCTAGGAAAATTCTCACTGTTGCCGTGTGGGAAGTAACGCTGGGGTCCTTATTCTGAAAGCAGTAAAAGATTGGAGCTTGGATTTGAAAATACCTAAGGAATTCTTAAAATTCTTACAACTGTGATTTGGAACTCGAATTTCTCGTAGTCAAGGTGTCGGACACAGATCCCAATAGGGGTTTGCCCTAGTTCAGCCGATCGATTGAAATCCAGCCCACGGGAGAGATCAAAATTTGCATGATTCCAGTAAGTCGTGAGTTCACCGGGTCGCTGACTCATTGGAATGACTTGAACCCCTTCAACAGTAACTCCAGCCCATAGCAATGGAAACTCGCCCTACGAGAATATTATAAGTGAGTTTGAATCATAAAAATTAATCATAAAAATTAGGAAACATATTCACCTGTGTTGGATGATAAGGAAGGAGGTAATGCTTATGTGCATCGAAGATTTGCGCAATAGGGGCGTGGTACCTATAAAAAACTGGATCACGCATTGCAACGCTTGCATCTGCCATGACGCCTGGTGGAAGTCTCCTTCTCCCTTGTGGATCTTGGAGGAGAGCCAATAGAAAGTGACCATCATTATGTATACCAAATCTGCCATAATAATTGGGGTTCACTGAGTACACAGAGGCTTCGACCACTTCAGCAAGGAAGTCAATCCCGTTTCGATTATTTAACATTATGATTTCACCATTAGGCTATAATAAAAATCAACAAAAAACAATGATCACGTACTTTCGAAATTTTCTTGTAGCATTTTTTTCCTTCGGGTTTTTTGTTCATACTTACCAAAATAAATCTTCCGCTGTCAACAGCTTCTAAAATCCGGTGTAAGAGCACTGCTCTAGTTCCTATGCTTATGTTCATAGGCGTGCCAGCAATTCGATTAAAAAAAATATCCTGAAATATTTTTAAGGAGATTTCAGCAAAGGAAAATTAAAGGCTAAATAAAACAATTTTTTCGCATGGCTTACCTGTACTCGGGCATTTGGTGGTCGATCCGTCCACCGAATTCCTGAATTCGTCCCGTCCAAATTGGCAAAATAAGGCTCTTGAATTGTTGTGGAGTAGTCGAGATTTAATGGAACGACTTTTGGTAGTCCGTTTGACAAGCGCTCACTGTGGTACCTCGCAAGGAGGCTGGAATGCATGTAGCTGAAAAGCTCACCACGCCTGTCAGGCCTTGCCGGGGTTTGCTGTCCAGGCATTGCCATTGGCATAAATGGATTCGCTAAATGCCAATACCTGAGTGGCAAAAATTTTTAATTTAAAATTAAAAAAATTTTTTTTACAACCTCAGTGAGAGCTTCAATCCCTTGTTACCTTACCAGTGGTGAGAATTCAGCATAACGTCCTCACGCCAATACCATAATGCATTTTCAATCCCATTCCGAGCCCCGTAACTCCCATCCAGAACAATGCATCCATCTCCCTTCGGAAAAAAATCAAAATTCAATTATGAAAAAAAAGCTAAAAATCAAAACGCTAAAAGTTGGAATAGAGGATGTGAACCTGTAAGACTCGTCTGCTTAAATTAGACTTACTCTGACACTGGATGGCAATTGCATGAGCCTCCGGGCTTCCGACAAAATCGGGGAAGGAACGACCATGCTTGGAAAAGCTTCGATGAGAGATGGCCTCTGGAGCCCGCTGAGTTCCGGACTGTGGAGAACCGTGCTCATCAAACTTCGAATCCAAACGCCTGGGTTCACGTCCTTAGAATTTTTTAGTTGGCTGGCTACACAGAGTGAGCCCTCTGGACTATTTGGAGCTGGAAATAAAAATATATGTTCCTGCTGATGAAATTCTGTTGAATTAAAAAAATTCTAGAAGAAAAAATGCCACCGGCTTACAACTCATCATCCTTGCTACGGTTTGAACGGCGTCAAGATGGCTTGGGTTGAGACCAAAGAAGAATTCTTTTCTGGAACACATTCTGCTAACTACACGCAAATCCGGTTCAACCCTCGGAAAACAATGTTGACCCAATTCTTCCTCATTCTGATTAAAAAGGCTCAGAAACTGGGACTGGAGATCACGCTTAACCGGTTTCGACTGAGCTCTTCTGATGGGTAATAATGGCTGATTTGGTCTCGAACGTGAACCTGCTGAGATACCTGCAATTTCAAGATCTAAGCATTTATTCTCAATCTGTTTAAAATCTTTTTCAAATGCTTTTAATTTTTGATTTTTTGGATATTTCTAGTTCCATATTTAAATTTTTTTTACCTAATTTAAATTTTTTTTAAATTAAAAACAGAAACTGACCTCGTCTAGCTGGGGATGTAGCTGTCCAATCGCTCCATCCGTACTCATAACGCTGAGACACTTGTTGAACTTGGCAATTGCAAAAAGTAGCAAAAATGATAATCACTGAAGCTAATGTCAGACCGGAAGCCATGCTACTTTCTTCCCTTCTGCTCGAAGACGCGAATAACACTGCACCATAAAAATATAAAAATAGGAAGAATTGGACGCTGTCACGTAAAAATGAACGTGTGGGAACTCCTATACGTTAAGGTAAAGAAATGAACTGGTTTTTATTTACTTGATTAATAGTTAGGTTTTCACTTTCGTTATAAAACAAAGAGAATTCTTTCAGTATAAATAACTAGACAAAGAAATGAACTGGTTTTTATTTACTTGATTAATAGTTAGGTTTTCACTTTCGTTATAAAACAAAGAGAATTCTTTCAGTATAAATAACCAACCTAGAGCCGGTGCATTCAGTGTCAATAATTAAAAATGACAAACCTCAATCTGAAACACATTAAGAGTACTAGTGAAGTGGGAAGAAATTCCTGATTTTACATTAATTAAACAGGTAGAGCTGACTAGTTTAATTTCCTTTCCTTGCATTTTCCCATCCAATGTCACTTTGCTGTCCTATCCTTAACTTTCCTCTTTAAAATGAAGTATAAATGACAATTTCTATTCTTGAATTCTTATTATCCAATTCTATTTCTTATTTTCTATTTTCTACACAGAAGTACTTGCTTTCTTAAAATTATTGTTTATATCCCCCACTACATCAGTAGCACGCTTCCCATTTTTGAAAGTAATTCGTGACTTGCGTGTGAACGCAATATGAATAATTTCAGTGTCATCCCAATCCCATCAGTATGGATTAATCTAGTTCACTTTCCACTTTTCTTCCCTACCTACTGCCTTCTATAATTATTTTTCCTTCACTCTAATTTTCAGCTATCCTTCTGTAGTTCCTATCAACTAATTGAGCATTTCGATCTTGAACAGAGATTAAAAAAATAAATAGAAAAATAATTACAAAATAAAATATAGCCGAAATGGTTACGGGGTCATTGTCTTCTCATCGTAGGGGGGTGGTTCCTCCCACTGTTGACCTCCACTCCCCGCCATTACAACAGTGCTGTAAGGGGGTGGTGGTTTCCCATATTCTTCGAATATTCTGCTCTCGGAGCTTATGCTGAATTCATCTATTGGAAAAAAAATTGATTAATTGGGATCTCAATAAAAAAGTCGTGCTAAGTAATTGTATTTTGCGTGTAGTCAATCGTATTGCAAGAATCGGAATGCGGCTGTAATGGCTTTACTGTGGGAACGTGAATGGTAGGATGAGCTTACCTCCTGAAGTCCCAAAATTTCGGTCATTACGGCCTCTCAGCATTCGGTAGATGTAAGCAATGAAGAAGCATATTACGCAGATCCCCATTAAAGAGCTCAGGACTAGCCTGAAAATTGGTCAATTAAAAAAAATTGATATGTATTCCTTTCTCGTGGATTTTGTATTTCCACTTACGCCATTAAAACAAAATCGTTGCTGTACTTTGTGAAATCAATCCGACGTTCTTGGGATTCCTTAGGCGTAGTCTTTGATCGAGGATCCAGCGTAGTCTTGGTCGCAGTTGGTAGGTGGTTGACACTTGCCACCATCTTCAGTTGGCCCCCCATCCCCACCGATGTTGTCAAACTGGCCCAAACGTAGACTTAGAACACCAGCAAGTTGAATGCTGAGGAGGAGCAAGGTAAAGTTTACTAAAGGAAATCCTTCCATTGATTTTAATTAACTTGGAATTTTAATTGAAAATTCCTTCACAGTAATTAGCTATAGGTATGATGTGACTGACTGAGGAAATTGTTGAGGTTCTCAAAGTTATTGACGCTGGTGGATTGAATTTAATAATAACAAAAAGGGAATAAATACAACCCTTATCTTATTGTTTACATCCTCCTATCAGCGTCAGCTTTTTAAGCAAATAGAGAATTAAGGGTTCAAGCACGCAATTTTTTGGGAATATTACCTCAAAATTTAAATCAGCTCATAATTTTGTTATTGAAAATTGAATCACCTTATCTTAATTTCATTGAGTCAAAACATGAGCGTTATGGTATCAGCTATAGAATTCAATTGTGAATCGATTCGGACAGAGGAAGAACTGGGTGGAAAGTTCATCGTCCTCATGATCATATGGAGACTGAATGCAGACGGTTATACCGAAATGACGTAAAACTGAACGGCGAAAGTGAACTAAGGAAAACGTTGGTTTAAATAGATTAGTTTTTAAAGGTAATTTTTTACTACTTCATAACGGCTACAACTGACAATGCTAATAAGGTCTGAATGAATAGTCCTGGATAATCCTCTTAAGAAACTATAAATCTAATTGCAAAGGCACGGTCTCCAGCAAAAAATATATCCCCCCCCCCCCCACATTGCTATTAAATAATAGGTATTCAATCAGAGTTGATCGTATTATCTATCCTACATAGAATTTAATGTTGAAAGGATAAAGGTATTCTTGAACGTTAGTATGGGAAAATAAACATATAAATTATTTCTTTGGCTTAGCTTGTGATGAACTGGTGACGATGAGATAATGGCATTGTGACTTAGTACTACTTGAAACCGTTTCTTCTACTTTCGACGCTTTGATCTTTCCTCCTTAGGCTGACGAAGAACACGCCTGTCTTCTTCAGATCCACGACGACGGTGAGACACACTGCTACCAGATCGGCTGCGCTTGCGAGAGTTGCGAAGCTCCTTTGGACGACTCGCGTCGGAGGCTCGAGTGGATCTACGTTCGGTAGACATTTTCCGCTCCCTCAACGGTGGAGTTGGCTCACGAGTACGAGAATGAGGTTGTTGGGATTGAGATCTTGAGCGCATTTTTCTTCTCTTCAAGGCCTGTTAAAATGAACAGAAAGAAATTACGCGTGCGTAAAAGGGTTATATATGCCTTGAGGGCTTACCTCAAGCTCTCGCTGAAAATCATGAATGTCTTCTAACATCATGGCCTGCCTCTCTCTCAACCTGGAATTCCTTCAACATAGCAGAAAACGAGATATTTTTTTGAAACTTCATCAGGGTTAAAGAAAATGTAACTTACTCTGCTTTCAAGTCATCACTTATCTTCTGTTGCTTAACAAGCTCTTCGTACCGCCTACGCGTGGAGCGATCCTTAAGAAATAAAATTCAAACTGCTACTAATCATTACACTAAACAAAACATTTTTGCTTAACTTACGCTATTGGCTGCTTGCTTCATAAGGTCTCGATTCTCAATTTATCAAAACTTCAATTTTCTTATCTTTCTCGGCAAGTTGTTTCTGGTAACGAAAAGAAGCGAGTTCTAGTCACTTAATACTTAGCAAACATGGTAGAATGATACGCATTATTCACCTGCAACATCATAACTTTGGCAGATTCAGCATGCTGAGCTGCAAGCTTACTACTCTGTACTGGAAAATCCTTCTCCATCTTCCTGATAGTTTTCCGTTGAGCAGCAGCACTGCGGTTGATTTCCTTAATGGTTTCCTCTACTACTTTGATTCTCTCGTCGAAGCCTGTAGCACCAGGGCTTGTCTTTGGTCCAGACGCTCCAGCACTCTCATCCAGCAAATCCCATCTGAGTGATGGTGGAGAGGCAGAAAGAGTAATAACCTCCTCTGCCACGGAACTTGGAAGACCCTCCTCTGCCATGGAACCTGGAAGACAGAAACGAATTATAGCCAGCCCTGCCCAGAATTTCCAGTTAGCCGCGGCCTAGTTAGTCTATTAACTTACTTCGAAGGTCAGTGCTGATTGAGCCGGAACCGGAAGTGGCAGTAGCTGTTTCAGCAGGTGTTTCAGCAGGTAGAGTACTCGAAGGCTCTTTATCCACATCCATTTCAGAACCACATTCCCCCTCTTCGCCACTGTCATCGAGTAACCCCATGTCAGCATCAGCGTTCATGGCAGGAATCCCCCTCAATGTCAACTTTCTGTAAAAAGGAAGAACGGGTTGCTTTGCTTTTCATTGTAATAAAAGAAACCCTCATTTTTGGTATTTGATGTCGGAAAAAGGGTTTACGTCAGACATGCTATCGCTATACCGTCAGCTTACCTTCTACTGTAGTGGGGACACGTCCAACGGCCGGCCCCTTGATTTTAGGCACTTGATGTCCAGATGAAAGGTTACTAGTCCTTTGAAAAGCTAAGGAATCAAATCTGATTTCTAATTTTTATCTTTCAAAAATCCAGTCAGAAAAAAACAGCGATCAGCTGAATGACATCATCAGAATGGAATTCTCAGCTCCAGATTTCTGGGTGACGCTAGATGTCTCTTGGAGCTGCGTTCAGAAAACTGGGGGACGCCATCAAATATTCACAAAATGCAAAATGGTAAGACAGATCTAGTAAAAATCCGGTTAAAACTCATTATTTCTAAAATTTTGATAATTTTTTTTAGGAATACACTCTCAGTAATTCATACTTTAAAACAGGAAGACTTAAACATGTTGGACAAGTATGCAAGCTTAAAATCTTCATATTGAGCAATTGAGCTGACCCGGGGCTGACCCTTCTCAAACATTTTTTTCTCTGAAAAATTAAATCTTAAAGCCCATGGAATAATAA
>JABASM010002473.1:0-10989 GCA_019776545.1 Brachystomella parvula | reverse complement strand
GACGGAGTGCGGAGTGCAAAGAAAATGGAGTGCGGAGTGACGGAATGCGGAAAGCGATGTTCGGAGGTGGAGTGATGGAGTGACGGAGTGCGGAGTGGTCGGAGTGGTGCCCCAGTATGCTAGTCCGTCGTATGCTGGACAAAGTAGACTTCAGGAACTTTATAGAGGTAGGTCATATGTACCCCAAATAAAAGTGCATGCAAAAACTTTACGCCCTGATACCCTTGGTATTTGGCTAAAGTGAAATAGTGGGTAAAACAGACAGGAAATTTCAGTTCACAAAACTAAATCAGTCAATTAATCAATCGACCATTTCCTCAGACTTCTGTCCTTCGTTCGTATCGTATAGGTGAAAAATGCGGAGTTTTTTGGAAGTCAGAGAAGTAAACCACTCTCCGACTCCTCTCCTCCTCCTGCCTGAGTGAGAGCCGAGAATAATATTATGTTAAAAAAAAGCAGCTAATTTGTGAGACAAGCACTAGGTGAGCTACTGCCTAGCGAAGGTCTCAATGCAAACGTTAAATCCCAGTTTGATAAATCAAAAAGCATGCAGCGATTTCTCTAACCTAGCTTCCGGAATTAAATTAACGCTTGAATTTGTTGAAAACGCTCGCGAGGCGTGAAAGTCGCATGGCTTTGCGTTTGAATTTTCCCTGCATGAGTCAGATGAGCCTCTGCCATGTCGAGTTCAGTTTTTCACGTTTAGCTCACAACACGCCGTGAAAAGTGGTGATCTGCCGGAATTAAGATTTTTTAATTGTTAATTAGTTGTCATCAGAATGGTAAGTACATGGGTTGATCCGCAATTAATAAGTACTGGCGTGTTCTGCTCTAGTATTCCATTTTACTGATTCCCATTCTTTCGTTGAATAGGGTGTTGATATTTGCCACAAATGGGACCGGAAGGTACGCCGTACTGAGCCACGGTCAGAAGATGTCTACTTACGTCTTCTCGTTAAACTCTACCGATTCCTTGCCCGGAGGACGAGTGCAAAGTTTAACAAGATCATCTTGAAACGATTATTCATGTCCAGAATCCATCGGCCTCCTCTGTCCCTTGCTGGGCTCAGCCGATTGATGAAGAAGGAGGGACGTCAGGATAAGATAGCCGTTGTTGTCGGCACTGTTACCGATGATAAGAGAATTTACACAATTCCAAAACTCACGGTAAGTTTGTTAGTTTTTAATCATAAAGTCCACTACCAATACTTGATTGACCCGATGAGGACTGTTCTTCGGAGTGGACTTCGTTGGGCCTTTCTTTACGGTCTCTGAAGCTGCTAAGATAGCAGTGTAATTCATATCCGAAGTATTGGAAAGTAACCGGACTCGCAGCTTCAGCTGCTGACGTCGTATTCTTGCATATTCCTAGTCTTCCAATAGCCACTTAGGCAATGATTTGTGAAGAAAGGCCATGTACTGAACAGTTCATAACTAATTGATATACGTTTTGCTATTTGTAAGAATATCTGCGAAACATTTTTCTTGTTGTTTTTCAGGTGTGTGCTCTTCGTGTAACGGAAAAGGCCAGAGCTCGTATCCTCAAGGCAGGAGGAGAGATCATCACTTTCGATCAGTTGGCACTCAGAGCACCATTGGGAGAGAAGACCGTTCTCGTTCAAGGTAAGTAATCTCATTGGAATAAGCGTATCGATTTTTTGTAGAAGTTTGCTAATTTCTGTGTTGGAAATCATAGGAAAGAGGACTAACCGTGAAGCAAACAAGCACTTCGGGCCAGCTCCAGGTGTTCCACACTCCCACACCAAACCCTTCGTACGATCCAAGGGAAGAAAATTCGAGCGTGCTCGTGGTCGTCGTGCTTCATGCGGTTACAAGAAGTAAACAGGAACAGGATTTTAAGTACTAAATCGATCCAACTTTTAGGGTTACATCCGAAGTTTTTAATTGATTGGAATAATATACTTTCAATTTTGTTTCTGTCAACATTTCTGCTCTTCTCGTCATAATTTAGCACTCTGTCTACCATGATTCAGGACCCTTGTACTGCACAGGAGCAGGGTGGCAAACCTGTTTGATCAATCGCAATAGTTCCAAAGACGAAGTTCTGCTTAGATTTTCTGGTTAGTCACTACTGAACATGGTGTTTCAACCGGAAGCGCAGTTTGAGCAATTCATACACTGTAAAGTACGAAGTTTTTTTTAAGATGTATATACTTTACAAATAATGCACCGTATATGGGGATCACAAGGGACACCAGTTCCACTCATTCTCATTTCTAAATACCCCTAGCATTTTAGCAAAAAAAAATATGGCGTTTTGAATTAAAAAGCAGTGACGTTATCCACGGAGCTATTCAAGATCCAACTGGAAAACTGTTCCTTGTAACCCCGTCATACGGCATTGCATTAATTTAATTATTTTCAGTTCAGGGAACACGTTGTGAGAGTCCTGTTTATTCCATGGGATGAGAAGATAAACGCGCTTCTAGTAGTGAACAAGTATGGGAAGGTTGGTCTTTATGATCCTGGAAGATTCACTCTTGTCCACACCTACCTCCTAGACTTGTCCATCCCCATGTGTCCCGACATGGCCAATAAAATGCTCCACTTGGCTAAGAGAAGCATCGAGATGCAGCAGCCCAAGTGTCAGAAAACGCATTTAGTAGTCGACGCTGTCTATGCACCTGATGTCAAATGCGTTTTTTATTTGACGACGAAAGGAATTTTGCAAGGGTAAAGGTTTTCTCTTCCATTCCTTAAAGAGCTTCCAGTTTCAGTCTATTTTTCAGCTACGATATCGGCGAAATTCAAAAGGAAAAATATGGAGTGGAGCTTCTTCCAGGGAAATCCTTTGGGGGAAGGCTGAGGTCACGCCAAAGTCCAGCCACAAATAGTGGGCACACTGAAAATCATAGAGTCTACGGCCTTCCTATTTTTCCCACTGTCATGGAGTACAGCGCTGGGACTGTACCTTCTTCGCCACACCAGGGTGAGGAGGGGAGCGACGCTTGCCCTTCGAAGCTTCTCATTGGTGACTCTGACGGAAGTGTCACAATCATTGAAATCCCGAACGTAAAGAATATTTTCGGATTTAGGAAAATAAGAGGGGTGTTACATAAAATCAGGTTACCGGTAAAAAACTTGTAGAAGCTAATATGCAAAGAAAACCTCCATAGCTCCTGATCTCGTTTCATAATAATTAGGAACTGGAATCACTGGGACTAGTCAGAACTTATAAAGCTCATAACGAACCAATCACAGAGCTTAGATACTTCTCAAAACGCCAACTGGTTGCTTCCTCCAGTCGGGATAGGAAAATGAGCCTTTACATAAAAGATTTGAAGGATGTTCTGGACCCGTGCGTCATTGCGTTGTCCAAGGTAAATTAAATACAGTATTTTTTCTATTGATTTGTGACACATTTTTTCAGGGAATCAATACGCTTGCCCACTCAGAAACGCTTAAAGCGATTGCGACAGGTAGTGACGATAAAATGGTCCGCCTCTTCAATCAGTTCGTCCCAGGAATGCCTCAAGTTGAACTTCAGGGTCATAGAGGTTGATTGCTAAACTGTGATTATTGGTGGACTGTTGCTTTCTGCATGACCCGCTCGCTCAAGGCCCACGGCCACGCTCATGGCCCCGCGGCCCATGGCTGTTTCGAAAATTGAAGATTTTTAAAAATAAAGATTTCAAGGGAGCAAAGAAAATCTCTTCTTCGGATCACATTTTTTCTTTCAACAATTTATTTTCTCGTCAGAAACACTTGCCCTACTTACGCCGACATTGTTCTTTTCTGACCCATTTTAACATAAAAATTAAAAAAAAAGTTTCATGAATTTTATGCATTTTTAAAAAATGGTGATGGATTTTTTGTTTTTTTTTGTTTTTACTTTTAGGCGTTTTCGAATTTTTTCATATGAAACATTTCGAGATTTAAAATTTTTACAAATTCTTAAAACTATGAAAAATTTTTCGACTTTTGAAAATGCCATAGATGGGCCATGAGCGGTCTATGAGCGGGCCATCGGTCATGCGGACCATGTAACTGTAACCGGAAACTTCACAAAAATGTTTTCTATACTTAACAGCGCCCATTGTCAACCTTCAGTTCCTCGAAACACCATTTGCATCAGGCCCCATCCTCCTTTCGTTTTCTGACGACGTTGTAAGGCTTTCTTTTTGTCTGATTCTACATCTTTTTTATATTTTTATTTTCTTTACTCAGGAAATCCGCGCTTGGGATCCGACGACGTACGCTTGCATACAGTCTCTCTACATTTCGTTTCCTGTCAAGTCTAATATCTTCTGCAAGAGACCAGAATTTGCTCGGCATGCAATCTTTGTCCATCAACCAAATTTTGAAACACCGGTACCCACTGAGGACGAAGCTTCTTCGGAGAAACTAGGGAAAACAAGGTCAAGATCCATGTCAATGGATACCAGAGGTCAAGATGGATTTCTCCTTGCGCTATATTGTAATAGCTTTGCAAAACTCTTCATCGAAAGAGAAGCCTCTTGTTGGCCATTTGACTTTGAGCAACTAACCAAGGAATTCCAAGCCATTTCTTCAATGTCAGAGAAAAAATTGGAGCGGCGGAGATTCGCTCCTCACAGCACTCGCAGAATCTCCCTCAACTCAGCAGAAATTTTGGAAGCTGAAATGAATTTGGATTCCTATGTGTCAGAAGTGTTAGAGTTGAAGCATCGAGCAGAACAGCAGAAGACGAACCAACCTTTCACCAGTTTGTCAGCTGAAGTCACTCAACGTTGTTTCGAGATGAAGAATGATCCAGTGAAGGCACGCCTTCTCCAGGAAGGCGGGGCCTTTATGGCACTTCCGCTCCCGGACTTAGGCCTAATGACTTTGCAGACTAAGTCGGGGCAAAGAGTTCCCGTAGAGATGATTGCGAGGAAGGGCCTGACTCGTCTGACCTGCCCAGAGGGTCCCCGTACACCCAAAACCAAACATGCCTTTTCCGAGAACAAAGAGAAGCGCTGTGAAGCGGGAGCAGGTCAGCCGCTCCAGCTCTCAGACCTCAAGTTTCTTATGATTTCTTCCGATGACGAAAATACAGACGCCGAGATTCAGAATATTTCTTCTTCCAGCTCTTCAGTGGAGACCCACTCCAGGTCACACGTTTCGGGTGAATCTTTCGTTGACGAGAACGATGAATGCTTCAAAAAGAGCTTAAATAATCTTATAGTTGATGCATCCTCAGAGCCTTGACATTGACATCAGTAGGATACAGTCCACAGTAACAGTATCATTCATTCAACTTTTATTAGAATAAGCCTGGATTTTAAGAGAAAAAAAAAATGGCGTAGATGAGAAGCAGAACTAGTTTCAAAAAAATTTTGATATTTTAGACAATTTTTTTCAGTTGTAACGCATGCGCTAAGTGTTTGTTGTAGATGCACATGTCAAGGAATCTAAAGCGATTAATGAGTCTAAAACATATTCTTCCCGCAGGAAATTAAAGTTGTATTCCAGAATCAACCATCTTTCTCCGTTCTCCATCGTCACTAAAAATACGCAAATAAAACTGTACACTCATGAGCTGCAAAGCATTTTAGCCTTAATAATCGGAGCAATATAATTAAAACCCCGGCAGCTTTTTTCTGAAATCATAATCCACAGCCCACAGCCCAAGCAAAAGCTTGAAAACACCAGCGGAAGAGTATATTGACATGTACAGTTATACTCAATCATGGACATCAGTAAGACTGGACTGAAAAGAGCGGATTTTTCGGAAAAATACGTTCCGGCTGGACTGCGGACTGATGGAATGCGGAACGCGAGCGAGGTCCACTAGGCTTATTATTTTCTTGAAAAAAAGAAGCACATGTGCTTTGGTCATAGAGACAGAAGTTAATTTTTTGCCAACTGAAAAACATGGTCCTGGTCAACGAAATCCGTTCCTCATATTCTGCTTCCGAATAATTTTGTGTGATCGGCTGTTTTTTTTCGTAATTCTGCGCACGTCAATAACTTCCAATTTTTGGAATCGGTGGGAAGTGTATCAACCACGGGAGCTCCCATAGGCGGTGCGTCAATCACGGGCTCTACCGTGGCCGGGTTTTCAACCATCAGCCCATGGGCAGCTTTTCACCTATGGGCTCGGCCATGGGCCGGTGGGAGCTGCCATGTTTGATACACCACCGCCCTTGGCATCTCCCACGGAAGCCCCCACCGGAGGTTACCTCCCACCAGTCCCAAACATCAAAACTAACTTCTTCCTCTCTTCGTGGGAAGCCTAAGGGAGGTAGACGCAGCCATTTTTGACCTATCCTTGGAATCCCTCGAGCAGCAGCATCTGGGAATTCTGCTGGGGCTTTAAATTATCTTGCTGAGAAAAAATGGGGCCTGCTGGGAAATTAACTACTATTACTTTTGGCACGGATTTTAGTTATTCTTGCCGGGGATTTTAGCCGTTAATAATGGGGCGCCTTGGTCTTCGTGGCTAGCGCTAATCCCTCATCTTTGAGAAATAAGATCTTGATTTGCTTGATACTGGAGGTGATGCTGTCCTCTTGATTGCGTAGAAAGTACGGGACGGTGGATTTTTAATTATGGATAAAAAAGCGGTGGTTGATTAGATTTTTATAGGTGCTGAAAACGAGGAGGGAAAGTCGTTGGAATAGTCGAAGGCGAAGAAGAAAGGGAGCTCGAGCTGGGGTTATTTATTGAATCTTTGGGTACGGTTATTGTATTCCTTGTTTCTTCTGCTCTTCTGGCTTCCATAGCCCGTTCCCATGATTTGATTTCCCGTTCCCAGTTCCGAGTAGTACATTGCCTCCACTCCATCCAACTGATCCAACTGCAGAAACGGATAAAACAAGAAGGTGGTTGAATAAGACGGGGAAGAGACTCGGTATTTCTAACTTCACATCCAGTACCCAACGAAGAAACAGGAGGGACGGGGATTTATGCCAGCGGCTCTTCATTCTTTCTCCTTCATATCCATCACACAGTCAAGAATAACAATCAGAAAGAATCAGGTCTAATTAATACTTTATTTATTATTTTACTCATACAAATTACCTCTGTCCTCTCATTTTTTAAGGAGAGGAAACCCCGCTTCCCATGGACCCCAGTTTCTCCTATCCAACGTCTCGAATGCCCGAGTAAATGTAAATTATTTAATTTCTCTGAGTGAAACTTCTCCTTTTTTCATACAGTTTAGTTTTATATAGTAGTGTGAAGGAAGTACTGGAATTCAGTAAGCCGGAGCTAAATACTGGACTACAGATGATCTGACTGATTCTTCGTCATATACTATGCATTTGGAAAGGCTGAGGTGAAATAAATTAGGACTGTGGTCTTCCTCCTGCATTTCTGGGTTCACTCAGTCACTTACTGCCTTTGGAATTTGTGATGATAGCCAGTATACCTTGGAATTGAAATAATTGAAGATGAAGAACGCCGTGGCACCTGGGAAGAGTAGTGGGAAGAAGAAGAATGGCAGTCATAATGGAAATGGAGAGAATGGTAATGGGTCAGGGTCGAAGTTTACTGGAGCTGGACAACCGACCCCTCTTGCCATCAATGGAAAAATTAAAGCTGAACATTTCCAGTCGGACCGTGAGGCATTCCTAAATGCCTTTGAAAGTAAGACGAATTTTTTATTTTGATGGATTAAACATTAAGTATTTTATTATTATTTTGATTCACAGAACCGACACAGATCTATCGTTACATTCGTAGCAGAACGATACATTCCGTAAGTGTATAGCTTGAAGTGTAAATTTTCTTTAATTGAGAATGCTAATGAAAGTACATTTTCTAGCCTATATTCTTACACCGGAATCTCTCGTACATGACACAAAGAATGTCGAGGAAAAGGGGAATCCGACCAAAATTCCGTGTAGACACCATGCTACCGAAAGTACTGGAAAAGTTAGAAGCTGAGAAGAGGAATTCAAGGAAGGACACTGCCAAGAACTTCTATAATATCATCCTATTAGGCCTTACCGATCCAGATAATAATTGTAAGCGTATAGTGCTTGTACAAAACGTATTTGAGTTTTCAAGTTTATTATTCTTTGTGTTTAGGGCTACCAGACACGAAGGCTAAAGTAGAGCTCCAGATTGCAAGGATTTGTGTGAAGAAGCGTAAGGAAGTCCGAGTCCCGATTAACAAAGCATTTGAAGGAATCTGTGAGGTTCCAGTACAAAGCATAACTCGGTGTACAAGTTCATCCCCACCACCGCTCAATTCTAATCACAATGCCTACCATCAGCATCACAATAATAATCTTCCAGCTCCCACCAAGCTCTGTCCCGTCATCTCTGTGCCGAGTGAGTGTTTCAATTTGGTCAACGGTCACGTCGTGCGTTCCTACGTCCTCATGGTCAAGGTCTCTATACCCAGGTCCGCCTTAGTTAAAGGGCTTCTCAAGGCCGAGAATGGGACGAATCATCCTCTTGTACAACAAACTACACCTGTGAAGCCTCCAGTAACTTCTCAACAACCCCAAGTCTCTAAGAAAACTGCCTCAGTGACCGTTCGAACGGCATCTCCTTCTAATAGTAATAGCAAGCCAATCACAGCGAGTCATCCCAGTTGGGCTGCCACTAGTGGACTTAAAAATTTCAAACCAGAGGATTTTAATCCGAAAGTGATCATCAAGCAAGAGGACCAGGCACAGGTTCACGTTCTAACAAACACAAATGGTGGACTTTGTGGAATAAATGGAGTGGAAGGAGAAGAACCAAAGCCGAAGAGGAGACGATCTGCACCTGCAAGAGATCGAGAGCAGTTCGTCTTCACTGGTATTGGTGGTTCCGGTGGTGGAAATCTCCGTGGAGAGAATACAGATGACATGGTTTTCATGGGTCAAATCGCGATTTATGATAAGCAGTTGAGCATTTCCCTGGGATCAGCAGACTACGAGCTACTCCTTCGACAATGTCCCAGACGGCGGGGAAGTTTCTCCTTGACCCGACTGGTCAATCAGGAAGCCTCATGGGAAATACTGGAATCTGTAAGAGAAACACAATGGAAACAAATCGTGTTTTGATCCATGCTAAATTAACTTGTCATACATAGGGCCATCCCAAGATACAAGTCTATCCAGCTGGAGGTTCAGGAAGGACAAAACTGAATATAGCGATTCGCACTAGCGCTGCGAAGACTGGACCGTTTATTGAAAGGCCGTTATCCGTCCTCTCTTCAAGCGTCACCAATGGTAGGCTACATTGGAAAAAGAAAATCTTTGGCCATGCTATTTTTTATTTTTATTATTTATTATCAGGCTGTGCAGCTAGTTTTGAAGAAAAGAAGGTTGAGAATGAGGGAAAGACGAGTCCAAGCGGCCGCCATACTAAAGTAATTTACCAATTTCTATATAACAACAATAGTCGTCAACAAACTGAAGCCCGTGAAGATCTCCGATGCCCCTGGTGTTCACTAAACTGTCTCACTCTCTACTCTCTTCTAAAACATCTTAAACTCTGTCACCCACGATTCCACTTCGCCTACGTGGTAAGTCTATAATCCTTTGATGATTTCGATTTTTTTTTTTGTTATTGGCCCTATTTCATAAAGGCTTCCAAGTCTACAATTCGACAATTCTCGTAGGAATTTGTGAAATTTCCCCAAGACTCCTACGAAAATTGTAAAAGTTTAAACTTGTAAACGCTTTATGAAGTAGGTCCCTGGTCTGACCATAATCAGAAAGAAACTTTTCTTTGCAGCCTGTACCAAGCGGTGCTCGAATTGATGTTTCTCTCAATGACTCTTTTGATGGTTCATATTCCGGTTCGGCTTATGATTTGGTCTGTCAACCACCTGGTGAAGCCTTTGCTCGTAACGGTCCAACCAAACGGACAAATATTTTTTCAATACTGGTCTGCCACCCTGAGAAGGTTGTTCCTTCACTCCAGGAATTCCTTGAGAATGAAGATAAGGATGTTGACCACAGGAAGGCTTTCATCACTGGGCATAATAGGTAAAGATGAAGTTCTAGTTTTCTGTGTCATTCAGTTTCTCCTAATAAACGCCTTAAGCCTCTGTTTCATCTGTTTATTATCTAACTTACCTTAAATTAGGAGTTTAATCTTTATTGGTTCTCCATCTTGGGTCTGTCTCTGTAATTTCCTGCCATGTTTGGCTATTTTTGAATCTTTGTTTCGATATCTTTGAGCCAGCATTCAATCACCGCTCTCATAGGCATGTAAAATCACGACAGAATCAAAAGATTCAAATTGTTTTTGTATCTCAGTTTATCAAATTAGTCTTCCACCATTTTTTTTTTTGCTAAAAATTAGTAGGTAGTTAATTGAGACGTTAGCTTTGTCAAACCGCTCACGTGTCTCCTTTCCACGGATGAGTGAGTTCTTTTTGGTTTGATGTGGGAGCTCTTATTTTGTCCACCTATCGTTCCCTGGAAGATTATTGTGTACAATTGTTTTAAACGGCATGAAAATCATAATCCTTAATGTTAATATTCAGCACTTCCGTAATTTTCTGTTAACCTTAAAACAAAATATTTGTTTTCTAGATTATACCATCACACTACGACTTGCCTTCCAATTCAACCGAAGGAGATCGATATAGACTCTGAGGGAGAACCAGACCCAGAATGGCTCCAAATAAAGACGTCCATGATGATTGACGAATTCACGGATGTCAACGAAGGAGAAAAGGAGTTAATGAAAATGTGGAACCTCCACGTTCTCAAGCACAAGTGAGAATTTAGTATTACTTGGCTACCATTGAAAAATTATTTTGATACAAAGTACTGATTGTTAAATTAATTCTCTAGCTATGTAGGTGACTGTCAGATCCCATTGGCTTGTTCAAAATTCGTAGAGTACAAGGGGAAGGATATTATCAAAAAGAATTTGTACAGAAACTTTGTCATACATCTCACGAACCTTTATGATTTTGGACTTCTCACCCCTCAGTCCATGTTCCAGACGACTCTGGCGCTTCAGGCACAGATGAAGGAAAATAATACTGCCAGTTTGCTTCGCGATTCATGGAAGGCTCAAGTAAACTCCGTTTGCTTGTAAGCAAAACTT
>JABASM010002472.1:0-10995 GCA_019776545.1 Brachystomella parvula | reverse complement strand
AGTTCACTATGGTATACCCCCGTATACATCCGGTATACCCCCGTATACATCCGGTATACCCCCGTATACATCCGGTATACCCCCGTATACACCCGGTACACCCCTTAGGGCTCATCCATAAATTAGTATGAGCCAATTTGTGGGTGGATCATTACGGCTGGAACTCATTTAGATTATTTGGTGGGTGGTAGCTTTTTGTGGAACTCATCATCATCAATAAAATCAGTCAAAATCAGCAAAGTGAATTAAATTATCTGCTGGATTTAGGCAGAGGAGACCGCTGCTTCATCCCAACAAATATCATTTCACTTCGGCACTCTACGGCATAAAAATCGAATTTTCGGTGTGTAAGGGAAACAAACCGATCCACCGTATCGTTCGGAACCGGGACTCAAACGACGGGCGGCATAGATATTGATGTTGTTAGGTTTGCCGATTGGCTCGTTTCGTGACTGGGACTCGAACGACCGACAGTATGTTCATATTTTTAGGTTTACTAGGTTTTCCTTTAGCTTGACCGGTCAAGGGGCAGGGCGAAGCCCGCCCACTCCGAAAATTCGATTTTTGTGCCGCAGTAGAGTGGAAAGCTAGAAGCGCGATGACATTTGATGGGATGAAGCAGCGGCCACCTTTACATAAATCCAGCCAAATTAGTTTAATTTCGATTCCATTGGATTCCGGACGAGCTTTTGTTGCTCAAAAGGGTTTTGAATAAAAAAGTTACTTTATGTGAGAAATTAGCTTCATCGTGATCTGAGGGGGAGGGTGGATCCTTTTAGTCCGAGATCATTTAAAAATTATTTTAGGTAGGTGGATCCTAAATTAGGGATTTTTGATCATTATAATTAATGGATGAGCCCTAACACTAAACTTTTAGGAATGCGCATGCGCTGAAAAACTTTTGGGTGGGGAATCTCTTAATTTAGCGGTAAATCTTTCAAATACTTTGGTTGATCTTTAATCCATCGTTATAGGGTTAATGAAAATCCGATCTTGAAATCAGAAGCAGCCAGCTCAATATTCCCTTCGGTACTTCTTAAGAGGGAACAGTAAGGGATGACAGCGACTTCGAGTTTAAGTTTAATCAACTTTCAACTCAACGCCACATCCAGAGTAACATAATTTTTCTTTTTCTAGCTGCCAATGGCGCCTGTGGTGGGAGCGCTTGGGTGGTACAATTGCTGCTTGGAAGATGGAAGTGAAATGTAGAGGAAAGAAGCGTCTTTTTTCTCTCAGATAGTATGATTACTGTGATGTTTTCTAGTAAATCAACTCCACTCCGGAAGATAACAGACGCTTCATTCCTCGTTTATGGCTTGAAGTCATGCGATTTTTTCCATCTGCCTTTTCCTAAGAAAAACTGCTTGTTACGATCGGAAGTTATCGCTGCTTGCGTGCACTTTATGGCTTTCGCAAGTTCGGATCCCATCTGTAGCGGCTTCGAACACTGCTCTTATTCGAAGTGCTCACTTCCATCTTCCATGCACGATGTAGCAAATGCCCTACCTAAGTGCTCCAACCACAGGCACCATTGGCAGCTGGAAAAATTATACGTTTCTCCGAATGGGATGCGAGTTGAATGAACCTAAACTCGACTTAGAAGTCGCTGTCCATCGCTTACTGTTCCCTCTCTAGCGTCACAGAACTCATGAGGATCCCGTGTGGATCCGATTGAGTTTTAGCACGCAGCAGAAGCACGAGAATTCATGGAATTCTCGTGGCCCTCCTCGCAGGCTAACCATTGTGAAAATAGAATTCAGAGTAGTAGAGGAGTTAGAATTGGTAATTTTCATTTTCGATTTATTCTAGTATTTCAATTAGACGGCGGAACTTCGTTCATTTTTCATCAGCACAGCGGTCAGCTGCAGCTGCTCCAGCGCTGACAAGCATTTCGGTACGCCGGGTACAGAAGTGTGGTTAGGTTGGGTAGTCGTTTTGTTGGACTAGACTGACGAATTAAAGCAAAGAAAGGATGGACGTCGGCAATCCGGACCTGTTTGGGGTCGCTGGATCTCGTAAGTCACAGCCCGGTTGGATGTAATGTAGGCAGCGTTTGAATTCGCTTCTGTCCAGCAAAGTCTACAATGTTTCCGCCCAGCCAATAAAACCTAACAAAGGGTGGAAGCCTGGACGCTGGAAGGAAGCATAGTCGGAAGCATTGTAGCTTTTGCTGGGTGACAGCCGCAGCAACGGCGACCGCTGCCTGAATCCCACCCCCCTAGGCACTCATGAAAAAAATTTCTTTAAGTTATGTTAATGATCATTATTTTTTTAAGGTAATCCTGATGCCCCTGACGATGGGATCTTTTACGATGCTGGAGCTGACCTGGACGTAGAGGAAATAAAAAGCAGCGGTGCGTTTCGTACTCGATGTGTCGGCATTCCTAGTGCCCTATATGGAGTTGTCATGGGTCTGAAAGGCACAGTTAAAAAAGGGATCGAGGCTGAGTAAGCCTAGAGTAATACTTCTAGAATCTGCATTTAGCTGAACTGGACTGTAGTTGATTTTACTTTTAGAACTAATACTAAAATCACGATTCCACGGATGAACGAACTAGGGGAGATTGGTAAATCATGCTTAAGGTCTTAGAAAAAATTAGATTAGCAAAGTTTTGAAACCAGATTTTTGTGTTTCTAGTAATCCAGGGCCGGAAGCGACAAGACGTAGTACGAGCAAGGAAAAGAATTGAAATACTTGCTTCTCAAGGTCGGTTTCGAGGAAAGGCTACCCATTTCGCTTGCTTTCCACTCAATTCTCAAAGTGTTGTTCAGAACGTTCGAGAGTTCAAGGTATAAATACTTAACCGTCGCCAGTTCTGGAAGTATCGTTTCATTTACTATTAATTTCTCTTTTCCAGGAGAAAGTCTTAAGTGATTTTAAACTGGCAGGGATTGGAATTGATGAGGGAGTATTCCAGGAACCAGAGAAAATGCATTTGACAATCTGTGTACTGATGCTCTTGGATGCTGCAGAGCGGAAGAAAATGGAAGGAATTGTGAACAGCTTAAAACCTGAAATACAGTAAGGATAAAATACCCCAAGATTTTATTTCGTCACAACATAACCATCCTAAATTCGAGCAGGGAAATGGCGTCCAAGGGGAATCTCGGCTGTAGGCTTAGGGGATTGGGAATCATAAATGATGATCCGTCACAGGTGAATGTCCTCTACGCCACGTGTGTGTTCCAGGAACCAGGGGCAGAGTTGATACAGAATTTGGCTGACTTTATTCAGAACAAACTCTTAGCAAGCGGTAAATGCCACGACTGCTTTAGAGTCACCCTCATGCTCTCCATTTATTTTGGAATGTATTTCCAGGATACGCTCTCGCCAAATCCGAATCTGTAAAGCTCCATGCAACTCTGATCAACACTCGCTTCCGCCAAAAATCCCAGCAACAGGATCAGAATGAAGCACTGAGAGGAGGAGGAAAAGTGCAGCGCAGTTACAAGCGGGACACCTTCAATGCCAAACCAATTATTGAAGTAATAATATTTCCCCCATTCCACCCTCCTTGATAGAATAACAGCAAAATTAATTAATTTGTTTTTTCTGTTTTGATAGAAATATGGTGATTATGACTTTGGGTTCGTGGAGATCAAAGAGATTCATATCTCTACCCTTCATACCAAGGGAACTGATGGATTCTACAAACCCTTTGCTAAACTAAATTTAAAGTAACAACTAGTACTAAATTAATTGAAAATTGGATTTCATTTATTTTCTAATTCAGCACTAAGTCATCTTTCAGATTAAATCGAAGCATCGTTGAAAGGTAATTCCAGAAAGCAAGTACTTGATTATTGAGCCTCTTCTTTGTTTCATATGGACATTTGCTTGAGAACCGCTGCTCACAGGCTTTGGGTCCATTAGTTACTCCGAAGTCAGAAGCAGCCGTGTAACGGATGAATAGGCTCTTGCTTGAGCTTGTTTCATTTCCTCCAGCATCATTATACTCTGGAAGGATTCCCATCAGTGGGACTGTTGATGGATGGCGGAGGCGGTTTAGAATTAGCTCAGAAATCGGGTAGAACTTCGATGGGTCTGCTGAGAATTCACATATTGCTCTCTCCTGGCATGCTTTCTCTGGAATCTAAATTCAAATTGAAGAAATCGGTGAGGAAATAAAATGATTCCAGCGCTGATCCGGGGAGGGGGTAAAATACTTACATTTATAAGCTCAAAATACATCGAGATTCGTTGGACATGTGGTTCCAGTACCGGATTTTCCTCATAAGGCTCTTCATTGGCTTCCTCATCAGCGCTTCTCTTTACTTTAACCTCCTCTTTGAAATGAAAAAAGTTGGAAAGTGAGGGCAGGGCGACTGATAGCGGAATTCCCAAGAGCAGTCCTAGGTCAATCGGTGCCAGACTATTGAACATCACGGTTCGCTTGGATCTTCCATGACTTTCTGAGCTCAGAAATGCATGTCGCTCCATTTCAAAAATTTCCAATTCCCTTTGGACGTATTCTTCAGGTGAAAAACTGTTAGTTGGAGCTGGTAGATTTCCATGGGCGGATGCTAACAAGGCTTTCCAGCCAATCAGGAGGAAGAGAAAACACTCAGATAGCAAACCACCAGTAAGCCTTCGCTTTGCTCTCATTATGAATTGCCAGGGTTTGGCTTCAAAATTTTTTTCGCTGGCGCCGACAATGATTCGCGGTGACATTTAGTTCCTTACTGACCCTGGTTCCAAGGAAATAACAAAAATTTGAGTCCATGAGAGCGTCTTTGCCCCAGATCTCAGAAGTGAGTTGCGAGCAACGGTACTTTATTCACAAAATTGCGGTCTATTTTAGTGAGTAATTTTCTTTAATTATTTAATTCTTGCAAATCCGTGCCCACCACGCCGTTGTTCCATTTACCTAATATTAATCCAATGACCCAGGATCTTTATTGCATTTCCCTAAATTAAATGCAGCACAGCGAGTAGCTCTGTTTATAAATAGCCGTCCTTCATAAATTACTTTCAAAAAGTATGGAGTGGGCTTTGTTAATACTTCTATCCCTTACGCCTCTTAGCCTTAGCAGCGGCAACAGCCCTGGGATTGGCTGGGACCTTCCACATACCCATTCGGAGCTTGACCTTACCAGCAATGTGATCAAACTGGACGGCAGGGAGAGCCTGAGCGAGCTGAGCTTCGAACAAATCTCAAATGGGTCAGTATTGGGAGAAGCGAAAAAGCGATCCAAGCGATTTATTTACTACAACATAGACGGCTCTCTCGACGTTGGATTTTTGCTCACAATCCCATTTACTATTGTTCTTCCACCTATGTCCAATCTCTTCAACGCATGGAGGTATAAAACGCGGACGACGAGAAGTGTAGGTGATGAAGAATTTATTAACCCTGTGGAGGACCCAGTAACGCAACCCGCAGTAAATCGGGTCAAAGCATACTTTGAATTAATTCAGGTAAGGAACTTTGCAAATAAGATCAAAGGCACTTGTTCACGGTGTGGCAAAAAAAAACGTTTTCCCAAAAGCAAGAAGTACAGAAATGTTGGACTTAAAAAACCTCAATTTTTTTTTAGATTCCAGAGCCTTCGTGCCAAGAACGGGCCATTTGTGAATTCGCTTCTGATCCCGAGAAATACTACCCTCTGGCTGATCTAGTTCTCCAAGAAGTACGGGACCTTCCCTTAATTACATACTCCGAACAACAGCAAACGCTCCTCAACTCTACATTATCCACAGCGTTTGACCTCTACACTGCTGCAGCAGACAAAGGAACAACTCGAGGACACGAGGATTGTCACAAAGCCTACAGACTAAAATGCCCATTTTCCAGTGAGCTCAGACTAAATCTTCCCTTGTTCCAATTCTGGAAATCAATTGGATCTTTACTAAACCTCAAGTTTCATAGTAGCTCTTCAAGTTGATTTAATTCTCTGAAATAACTAAACTAATTTACCTACTCACTCACCTCAGAGAACAAATTAATTAAGGAAGTGGAAAAGTAAATAAACTCTAATAGAAACTTAGAAGGCGGTGGAGGTGGTTAGGAGAAAAGCATACCTGAATTTTGTAGTATCATGCGATAAGCTGTCAAGGTCAAGTTAATTGTCCGTCTAGAATTTGTTTAGTCCATGTCAGGAAGAGCAAGGAATTTAGAAAATGTAGGGAAACCCCACAACCGGTTGAGGAGTACCGTATGGTGACACCGGGCTGAGTAATGGTCCACGATGGTACTGAGCATGCATCGGAACCAACATAGTTTGGTTTGGATAAGATGTTCCATACGGTTCATCTGAAAAGGTTAGAAGCTGATTATTTCACATGCTCTTAGCTCTGCTGAAGTCATTAACCTTACTTCTAGAATTCGGTCGTGAGTACTGATGAGGGTCGAATGTAACCAGTTGTCCGGGTGGATGATAGTAAGGCCTTGAGTGACCATGGTTCTCACGACCGCTACTCGGAGGAGTGAGTGGCTCATGAATTGTAGGTCCGCACTGATATGGATAAGGATGTTGAAGTCCAGCGTCTATGCGTTGGTAGCTTTGTTGAGCCATTTGCTGGGGATAAATCATCTGGTAGCCCTGACTGAGTGCGTGGTAGCTTCCGAAGACACGTTCAGAGCTTGTAGTCCCTCCTTCCTGATTCTCTATAAATATAAATCAAGAATTCGATTTTCCTAGATACTTACTTTGCATGTCAAGTATCTCTCTTACCCTTGCCATGACTTCCAGGATAAGAGTAGAGCTGCTTGGCTAGTTCCTTTCGAGCTTTGTAATTTGCTCGGTTCACCGGTTTCGCCCATGTAATCTCCACAGTTGAGCCATTAATCTCTGTATCATCAAGCTCGTGTAAGGCTTTGTCTGCTTGCATGCGACTCAAAAAATGAATGAATGCGTAGTCTTTAATTTTCTTGACACGGTCAACTCCATTGTCGGAATGGCGATTGAAGATTTCACGAAGATCATCTTCAGTCGTGGTTGGCCCAATGTTACGAACGTACAAATTCTGAACCTGGGAACAATAAAAATCAAGATTAATTTTCAAACTTAGTCGAAGCGCTACTCCACTCAAAGCTTGTAAGAAGCAGAGAAAGAAGAAAGGAGGGACAGAGTAATAAGTAAATGAATTGCTACGTTGACGCGCAACGAAACAACAATGAAAAATGAAAGAATCATGCAAACTCATGCTGCATGCAAAAAATGCCTTTGACATAATAGAAGGGTCTACATCGGGTTCAGGTTCAGCCCAGTCACAGGCGACCGTGGTTCCAAAGAGTGGAATTCTTCCGGGGATTAGTTTACGACGAGCCATGGCTGCTGCTCTGTTAAAACCATATTAAAACACACTTAGGAATGTGAACTGAATAAAATAGTGGTATTCTTACTTGTGATTCTCATATTCCACAAAAGCATATCCACGGTTCTTTGTTCGATCTGTTGGAGAAGGGTTTGCAATGACACGTACGACGCCATCTGTTACTTTCTTCACCTCCTCAAAAATTTGGTCCTTTGTCTTGTCCTTTGGGAGAGTACCAATGAAGAGACGGCAGTTGTCCACAGATTTAACGACACCAATGAATTTTCCTATCATAATTTAACGAAAATATTTTATCCCATCATAGCAAGTTGAAAATAACGCAGAAGAGTTTGGTCCCAGTCTTACCTGGACGAATTTCGAAGTCGTTGAACATCTTGATAGCTTGATAGGCATCCTGCGAAGTGTAGTATTGAACAAAGCAAAATCCTCTATTCAGTCCACTGAAGTCCATCATGAGTCTAAGCTCGAAAATCTTTCCAGCCTTCTCAAAGACTGGAACAATTTCGTTCTCGAATAAGTCACGTGGGAGTTTTCCAACAAAGACTTCCGATCCTAAGAATTAATAAAAAAAAAGTCATTTTCAATATTCTTAAGTTTTAAAATTAAGCGACTGAACCTCTACCTTTTCCAGGAATGGGGCCATCGTAGTCTGCTGGCGGTCCATACCGTCTTTGTCCATTTTCCTGAGTAATTGGCATGTTCTTCTGCTCACTCAACTCGGCCAGTGCTTGAATCATTCTTAAATGAATAACAGTATGCTGGAGATAGGCAGAAGCTCGTTTTGTCAGCTTGGATTCAGTCGGGAACTGAAAATTTATAGGATTTTCTGATTAGTTTTAGGGAGATTGAACTCATGGAGATACGCCCACCTTCTATTAATCAGTAAAAGAGAGCTAGCCTTGCTAATTAAATTCAAAATAAAATTTAGCCTTTCTGTTTCTACACAACTACTGCTAACTACTCCTAATAATTTTGGATTGGAAGCAGAATTTGTGAACAATTATTAAAGGTATAAAATAAAAGAATCGAGAGAAAATCAGTAACACCACTCCAAGCAAAATCAAAAGAGAATCAGGAAGAGACAATGGAAAATGCTAGTAGATTTATGTCATAAATTGTTGAGCTGGCCTTTCGAATCAGAATTTTTATCTTTATCTCATCATGCCTGGCGCTGTGTTACAGAATGGCTAGATGTTGATGAATGACGAGCTTCCAGTTTCCCTGTATGAGTATGTCGGAGCTTTTTGTCAAAGGCAGCTGGAGGAAATAAGCAAAAATGAGACCATAGTAAACAGTATCAGCTTGCAAACTTGCAGATCCGAAGATAAAAACACAGCAATTAACATTGGTTATGCAGAATTTTTCAAAACATTGGGAACACCCGTCCCGAGCCTAAAGATCATTTAAATAGAGACTAATCACGCACCTTTTAAACAATCAATAAGCGTCAACAACCCTACTTCCTCAGATAAGATAAAAATACCCCCTTCATCCTACTAACAACTACTGATGGCATTTGCTTGGGGATGAAGCAGTAATGAGTAAATAAAGGAAAATGATTAAAGCTGGACTACTTAGAGTAACTGATTAATCAGCTACTTTACCTCTTCAACTTTCAAATGCTGCTTCATTCTGCGTGGATATGGAGACTTGATTTCTTCATCTTCCTCCGGCTCCTCCTCGGCATTCGTCTCTGACATTTTTTGCTGTTGGTCATCATACCATGACTTTAATACCTGAGCGATGTCCTTTGGCGTTTCTTCATAGGGTCCTGGCTCCAGTTCTATCCATGAAGTTTCGTCTTCTTCAGAGAAATTAAAGAATGCTTCACTGGACGATGCAAACTGGAGAAGAGAGTCGAAGTTCTCGTCGTCGGACATAGTGAATATGACAAGCTCTGAAATTAGCAGGAAAACGGATGGGACGACTTCCTTTGTTGTGACTGGGACGGTGGACAATGGATGACTGAAAAATTCTCTTGGCTCAACTTTTACTTTCTTCAGATCCAAGAGATCAGACTCAAGTTCACCATTACACTACACATGAGCGAGCGGCGACGTGTGCGTCGCGTCGAGCCTTTGCTAAAAAAATGCACAACACACATCAACTACGGCGGGGACTATCACGCTATATTCAACTGAACTGTAGCTAGGCTGTAAGCTAAGCTCGGCATCAGGCAGTTTTAGATGCAGGGAATTTTTTCGTTCGTCAGGTTCAGCCTAAGAAATTGGCTCAAGGTTCAAAGGCATGCCTTCTCGGTCAAAAATTCTTAGGCCGAACTAGAAAAGCCCTGCTGCCCTGCATCTAAAACTGCCTATTTTTTACCCTATTCTCTGTAATTCTGCCCCAGTTTTGAAAAGTGCCCCAGGGCAAGGTTGTTCATTGAATTTTTCAGAAGAAAAGCCTTGGCCCTATGGAGAAAGTGCTGAAAAATAATAGTGCCCTGTGGGACACAATACAGAAAATACGGTAATCTAGTAAACATCAAGGATACAGCTGAATTTTTATATCTTCCTATTTGCTAGCGCCTAGCGCCTTATAGTATATAGTCACCCAAAAATTAAAGTTATATGCGTCTAAATCAAGAACGTCTCTGGAGTATAGGGAGCCTTTCATGAAAACATTCTTAATTACTATTTGCGTAGGACTAGGGTTTTGCTTAAATTACCAGCAACTTACAAGACCCGGTAGAAGAACGCTGCCAGATTTCAGATTTTTGCCTTCAGTTATATTAATTAATAACGCAAGCCTCGGAAGTCAGCGATTAGGCTTGTAACGCTTTTGTAAAACCTTGCAAATAAAAATGCGCTTGCTTTTAATTTTTTCGGCGAATTTAGAGGCTGGTAATAATCCAAACCAATGTAGAAAATTTAATTGATTATGGATAAGCTTGCAGCAACTAGGTCGCTTTTCGGACTCTGTTTCCTTAGCCCTCTTTTTCAAGGCTTGAGAAAATGTATTGGTCCATTTCCGAGTGCTGGCACCAAAATTCTTGTTTAGCTGTATGCTTTCGTCATTTTACATTGAGGTGAAAGGGAAAAAACTTTTAGTTTTTAGTGGCGCACGAAATTTGGTGCAGAATATCCGGGCTTGGTACGGCAAGATGTCTGACGAGGATCAGCTCATTAGAAACAATTTAAACTGCCTTAAATTCACTTGAATGCAGCTGCATAGCTTTTGCTGCAAAAAGCTCGAGACGACGAAGCTTCATTTCATTCATTCTCCCTGTCAAACATTCCAAAGAAGTCACTCACCCAACAGGCGAGAGAACATAGATCAAGAATCTAAACACAGCTAAAAATCTAGAAAATGGCAATGGCTAATAATCAGCAATAAATAAATTAAATAAATCCGCAATCAGTACATAAAACACATGAAACGCCGAGGTATAGATAGACAAAGGGTTGTGTTCCGTTTTCATTTAATTCAGAAAGCAACAGATTTCTACAGAAATCTTTCTGAATTAAATGAAAACGGGACACCTATTACTTAAAACGTGTCTGCTGTCTGACGTGTCCGACACAAGACACAACTCAAGTTACTCCCATGAAATCGAAGTTTTGATCAAAAGTTGAAAAAGCTGAAAAGCCGATGGAAATTAAGCCTAAAAATTTCATTAAGGACGCGCATCACCTTTTTCTCCCATAGAAACAGCATGGGAAAATCGTCAACTTTAGGAACATTTTTTGGACGAACGAATGGTCGCAGAGACTTCG
>JABASM010002471.1:0-10995 GCA_019776545.1 Brachystomella parvula | reverse complement strand
TAGTCTCAGCGAATCAGGTGGGAAGTCGTAGGAAGCTGACTTCGTAAACAAAAAAACTGGTGGAGCTTTGCGGGGGAGAACTCTTCTTCCAATTTTCTATGGCCTAGAATAAGAGGATTGCAGTAGGTTTTGTATGCTTCTTTTTCCTCTTATCCCCTTTCCCATGCATCAAACAACAATTGCCCCACTTAACCGCTCCCACCGCAGGCCCCATCGGCGGAAAGAAAAATTATATGTTGCTTTGGATGGGGTGCTGAGTTGAATAAACCTAAACTCGACTTAGAAGTCGCTGGTCACCCCTTATTGTTCCCTCTTCAGTGGATGGACTACAGTATTTTTTTTTCAATAAACTGAATGAATTATAGTATAAAAAAAGAAAAACAGACAGTTTGTTTTTCTTCATCACGCTTCCATGCACCATACATACGATGTCACCACTTTCCAACCAAATCAATCCCGAAACTAGTGTCATTGGATGGAAGAGCGGAACAAAAGAGAAAAATTACGCCGAAAAATCAGTGCGCTTGATTTGAATCTTCGCAACTTACCCCTGCTATGAAAAGATCGTTCATTACGGCTAGCAAGTTTTCCTCTAAAAATTAAATGTAGTAAGGAATTAAGAAACTTAAATAATGTTTTTTTTGAAAAAGTCTTACCGCCTTTATCTCCGTGAAAGCTAGAATCAACATCTGCATCATTGGTCTTTAGAATTTGTGTTAAATACACGTCAATGAAATCTCTGGGTGAATCTTCTTGGTAGGTTTTTTTGTGATTTTGGACCACACCCTTCATAAATTCTTTTGCTTCCCTGTTTCTCTTCTCTTTTTCTTCGAAGGTTTTTATTTGAGACTGAAAGAACTGAGGCAAGGCTTGACAAAGTTTTGGAAACAACAGGCTTATGGAGAATTGATTCGCTCCTTGAAGCGAGCTAAGCATAGAAAAAATAGCAGATTAAATTTTGAATATGGTTTGTATTTTATAAAATTTTAGTTAGTACCTTGTTAGCTGCTTGATTAAATTCCCGAGGACTGGATCACTGTGACTGTACCTCTGCCCACTGACGATGGCCCAAAGAGCATTCAATACGGCTACATTGAATTTATTTTGTGTCGTAACTGGGGTTCCGGAATCCACACTTTCCTTGAACGTTTCAATGAGTTCCTTAATTTCTTCCTGTACTAATCCTTCCATCGAAGTTTTACCGAATCCAAAATCTCGTAAATTTTTAAAGATGAATCGGCGCTATATTTATTTATTTATTTTAACAAATCATCTCCAGGTTTCACGGTAAGAAATTTCCAAAATGTTTACCTGCTCTACCCAGTCAGCTCCATCTTGAAAAATGACTCCTACAAAACAAATCGTCCGAAACGTTAAATTTCACGCAAAGGTTTCTTAAGTAAAAAAAATCATGGCCTACCCCTCTCTTTTCCTTCTTCAACTTCATTAATCGCAGAGAATTTAGGTCGCCCAGAAAATTCATTGAGGTTGAAGGCTTCTTTTATTGTGCTGAAGCTGTTCAGAACAATTGCAGGCTTGGGTCCAAAATCAAACGAAAAAATTTCACCATATTTTTCACTTAGCCTTGCAAAGGTTTTAGCTGGCTCCGGCCCCAGATTATATAAATTCCCAATAACGGGAAGCCGGAAAGGACCTGCAACAAAATTAAATTATAAAAAAAAGAACTCTGGCATTCTTATTTATTAAATTATTACCGTTAGGATAATTCCGGGGGCGACGTGATTTAAAATACAAAAACCCGAGTAACAATGCAAAAACCCCAAGCAGCACTTCAACTGCTGACGAAACCATGGTCGATACGCTGTTGAACTTTCTGGTCCTTCCAGATTTTTTATACTACAGCGACCAAAAACATTTATTAATTACCGAGCTATCTTACCAAGAATATTTTTATCCTGTACTCGTTCTTCCACTTTTATTCCACTGACTCGCATGACCTCCACGCCTCGACTTTAGACTCCTTTAATCTAAACCCAAAAAAATAAAATAAAACAAAAAAGGAAAGGGAGGAACAATGTTCTTTGGGAATCCAGGACTCAGGTTTCATGGGACAATGCAAGGAGTTAATTCCAGTTTCAGAAACCACCTGCTGATTCCCAGCTGTCGAACAAAGGAGGATTAACTAGTCACGCCATTTTCTTTCACTCCTCATTTTTTCTTCAAGCTGAGAAAGAGACAAAAAACAACAAGACCGCTGAAATCTTATCATCATCTTTACTGAAAGACAAGGTTACAAACAGGTTTTGGAGTCAAAAACTAGTTACTAGTTATTAATAGTGCGAGCTCTATTCATGCGAATGCAATGTCCGACCGGGCGTCCGTCCGAGCACGTGGATCTTAGCAACGGGTGGTCGGATTGACTTGATTTTTTGTGACAGTTCCTTAGGGTTCTTAGTTGTTCACTATTGAATATCTAAGCGATCGGTGAAGTTTTGAAAATTGCAGATTTTTGGCCCATATGTTTATATGGTGCATATGGTACATTCCCGGTTCATCCCGCATGACCCTGTATGGCCCCATATATACCCGGTATGACCCAGTATACATCCAGTATGACCCCGTATACGTCCAGTATGACCCCGTATACATCCAGTATGACCCCGTATACATCCAGTATGACCCCGTATACATCCAGTATGACCCCGTATACACCCGGTACACCCCCGTTTACACCTGTTATACCCGGTATACCCCCGTTTACATCTGTTATACCCGGTGTACCCGGTTTACCCCCGTTCACACCCGGTACATCCGGTATACCCCTGTTTACACCTGGTGTACCCGGTTCTCTCGCGCTATTCAATACATCCGTCTTGCACAGTTCATTAGTGCTGTAACGCTGGGCAATAAATCAGCATTTTTACATTACGCCATTTTACTCTTCATGTCCCTCTTTACTGTCATTCTCATGAAAACTCACTTGTCACATAATAACCAGGCAGTGAATCTTGTTTGTAGCTGGGTAAACTGCGACCTTGAAATCCTTCAAGCTCATAGACATGGAAACGGGCGATCGGTTTCATAGACATGGAAACGGCCTTTCGCGCTCACCGGAATAAGGATAAGGCGGAAATCAGCATTTTTCATGTCTATGATCGGTTTAGTGTAGACGCCAAACGCCGTTTAAAGAAGAAGGGAAGTCGCTTATGGGGCAGAGATCCTCCGATGGATTTTAATGAAACTTAGTAGGCCGTTAGTGATTCCCTTCCTTCCCTTCTTCTTTAAAAGGTGTTTGGAGTCTACACTAACCGAGCGCCCGTTTCCATATCTATGAGCTTGAAGGATTTCAAGGTCGCAGCTTACCTAGCTACAAACAAGCCTGCAACGCCATTCGACTGTCGACCGGTCAATTTGAGAACCTTGATTCTCTCTCATGGGTTGAGAGCAGGGCGATAAGAAGAGACCCTGAACTCCCACACACTAGGGGGATTACCGTACGATATGTTCATTCCGTTATGTTCAGCGGTCCTATATATTCAGCAGGACATTTGGTTCAGCTATACCTTTTTGTTCATTGACCTTTATATTCAGTGCCCTTTTTGAGCATGTCTATTTGATTCATTTACCCCTTATGTTCAGTTGTAAAAAGCTCCTGCAAGGAGATAGACTTAATCCGATTATCAGTGTTCTCGCACAAATAGTGAAATATTATTGAGGAGTAAGAAAAAAATACCTGATGCGTTATTTCGCTGCATTAGCCTTCGTGAAGGAGTCCGATGTGCAAAAAGCCTACAAGGAACTGCTTAACATGGATTTCATTAAGGTAAACGAAGGGATTCTCGGGGACTCCATCACATATTTCGAAAAGGCATGCATTGGTGTTTAGAAAAGGACGAGACGCGCCCCTCCTCTTTTTCAGTACAGGTTATGGAACATGTACGAAACCGTTCTAAAAGACGATCCAACTAACTGTATACTAACTTATCAGTTGTAGATTATTGATAGCGCGAGCTATTATTATGTAAATGCTGAATATGTAATGCCGTCCGGCAGCCCGCACCAACTCAGCAACTACGGAACGGATTCACATTAAACTTTGCATGAGAGTTTTCCCCGGTCTCCTGATGATGACTATATAACTCTTATAGTCAATCGGTGAAGTTTTGAAAATTTCGATTTTTCGCCCATATGTGTATATGGGCTTATGGTGCATACGTGCTTATGGGCTTATGGTGCATATGTGCTTACGGTGCACATGTGCTTATGGGCCCTTGGTGTCCGATATGTTCACTGAACATTTCAATTCTGAACAAAGTGGGATCCTGAATAAAATTAATCTGATCATATAAGAGAACGAACAATGTTGGACTTGAACAAAATGGGTATGAACATATAAGGGCTGAACATAACGGAATGAACATAAGGGGCGGTAACGCACTAGGGGGCAGCACTCCTTCGGAGTACACATGTGCCAAGTAGCCGCGATTCCCTGGTCGGCAATGGTGGCCAATGAGAAGAGAATGTGACTTTTTGTCTCGTCTCAGCGAATCAAAAGGGAGTGTGACTGACGCTACTAGAATCGGTGGGAAACCAAAGCAACGGAAAAGGGTAAGGAGTCGACAAAAATGCGTGGTGAGGATAGGATTCTTCCTCCCTCTCCTTCCTCGTTTTTCTCTCCAGCTGACTTGGTAAACAAAAAAGCTGGTGGAGTTTACGGGGGAGAACGAATCCTCTGATTTTGGATCCTTGGCACGTGTGTACTCCGTAAGGAGTGCTGTCATCTTGTGTGTGCTGAACTGAACTCTTACCCTGGGTGAGAGCAAAAAAACAAAGTCATCCTCTGAAAGATGGGTTATCCTCCTATTCACTTCCACTGTACCTAACTAAGCTGAGCAAATAATGCTGCCTAACCCTCGTCACCCCGAAATTTAAAACTGAAAATCCTGGGGAAAACTTACATTCAACACAAACAAGCGTAAACACCTGTAAGCGACATGCACCACCCCTTTTACTTGACCAAGTTTTTGTAAACCGGTTTTTAGTCCAAGAGCCAGAATCTCATTTAATTCTTGTTTCAGCCTAAGAAGGAAGCAGTTTAAAGTCCCAGAGTTGCTATCAGTAAGAGGTTGAACTCAGACATTCAAAATATCATCTCCTTCTTCAAAATGAAACCTGAACTTGTGAAAGTAGAATCTGAAGATGCGAAACTCTGGTTAAGCAAATTTGAAGGCCTACCTTTTGAGAATTTTTTTAAGTATGGAGCTTCTGGATGCATGCTGCCACCCATCTTCGACCAAATCGCTGACCGGGTACAAAATTTTGAAGTCCGGGATGATGACGTATGGTTAGTGAGCTTCCCTAGATCAGGTGAGTTTTAACATTATTAATAGCGCGAGCTATTTATGTAAATGCCGATGTTAGTCTGTCCGGCCGGCCGTCCGGTTGCCTCCAGACTCAATATCTCAGCAACTACTGAACGGATTCACATGAACCTTTGCATGAGAGTCCTCCTGCACTACTGCCTTCAAATGCGAAGTGTTGATAGGGTTTCCTAGCTTACGACAGCTATCTTCACAGGGTGAAAAAAAAATTCTGAATCCAGTTGTAACAATATTTCCCATCGATAGCTTTCCAAGGTTTCTTGAAATGTCTGTAATCAACATTTCTTTGGATAAACAATTTTGCAGCGCCGAACATAATTTTGAGCAGTTTGAAATGAAAGATATGTGTGGGGCATGCTCTTGTGCAGTTATATCGTCCATGCTGGCCAAGTTTAAAAAGTTTGCGCGCCTGATCTAATTTAATAGGTAAAAGTAGCCAAGCGTTCGGAATTAGCCCACCCCTTGAATCTCAAGCGTTTGGGTTATGTGATAAACTTTTCCGTTCATCAATGGCGTTGCTGGTAACAGGCTGTACAATTGTTTTCACAGTCTTAATTTGTGTATTTCTGAAACCATTAGGAACTCACTGGGTATTGGAAATGGTCTGGTTAATCGGTAATAAGCTGGATTGGACTGGAGCGAAGAAGATTCACCTACACGAAAGATTCCAACTTGTAGAGTAAGGAACTAACTGTTAAAAATTAAAACATGCTTCAGCCTAAGCGTAATTATTATTGTAAGTCACCTTTCTTTTTGAAGTGGGGAGATGTTTTCCCCTTTCACTGAAGAACTTTGGAAACCACTGACAATGCAATGTGTGGACAATGCTGAAAAGATGGAATCACCGCGTTATTTACATGGGCACCTCCCCTACGACTTGCTTCCTTCTGGACTTCGTGAAAAGAAACCAAAAACGATTTACATCTGCCGCGACGTTCGGGACGTTGCTATTTCTTATTACTATCTTTTTGGAAAATGTTGGCAAACGACTTGACCTTTTTTTCCCGAGTCCGAAAATGGTAGTGAAACTGCTTGTTGAAGCTAAAGAGCTGCATACTCTGGATGACTCCTTTTTGCCAGGTCCAATACCAGGGTTTATAAGCTTCCAAATGACAGGCTGCTGAACGAAAATTAAAGTTCACGGATCGGTATTTAAAGCTTAGTTAGAAATACTTTCCAAATGCTGCACGGAACAAGGCTTCAAATTCACCTCTCTGAAGCATAGAATGGGGTGATAAAAGACGCCTCGCGTTTGAATTTCAAAATACACAGGGCGGCAAATAACGGACAAGTGTGGCAATAACAGACAGTAAGCTGCTTTCCAAGTTTTCATGCGATAAATCATTCAGTTGAATTGTTGGCGAAGTTAGTTATGCATAGTTGTACGCACTTTCGCATTGATGGTCTTTTCTTTTGTTAATGTTTGGAATTTGGGCTCTTGAAAGTGTTTTTGGTCATTTTTATTTTTGGATCCTACGTTTTTGACCTAGAACCGTTGGCACATGTTTGATAATAACTCTAAACAGCGGAGCGAGCACAATCGGCTCGTGAGAAAGCTCTTGTCGTTTGCCTTAAACTTTTTTTTAGTCCTACCAAAAAAATACACCGGCACAATAGATGAATTCGTGATTGGCATTTGCAGCTGATAGTGGTAAGTTCACTTCACCGTAGATTCCCCAATTAACCCTGATCTAAAAACTTTCTCAGACCAGGAGTGAGTATGCAGACAATTAGGATTGAATGATGGATTTCGAGTGGACGATAACGACGTGTATTTACTATTGTTCCCTCCAGTAATCTCCACTCCAAAAATCTTCTTTTTAAAAATTGCCACATCGTAAACGGCAATTAAATGAGAATGATCTTTGGTTAAGAGAATTAACCTTGGCCTCGAATTCGGGTATGGATTGACCCGTAAGGATGAGCCCCATTTTCAATAAAAAATTTTTTTAATTCTAAAAGGGCACCATTCGTATTCTGTGCTAAAGTTCGGAAACATCCTGCGTTGAACCCGGAGGTCTCCAAAATCGCTTTGGACGCCTTGTGGGAAAAATCTGCCAGAGTTGAAATTCATTCTGCTGTCCCAATCGGAAATTGCAATTTTTTTGTAGTACTATACTACTGTAGTATGTTCAGAAGTTTCTTTTGATAAAGGCTTAAGGTTTAACACCACAGTTGAGAGAAAAAAACGAAATTCTCGGTTGGGGCAGCAGGATGAATTTCTACTCCGGCAGATTTTTCACGTATGTATGGCCGCCGAAGAGGGCTTATGCTAAATTTAAATCAAATGTCAAATGCAAACGCATTTCACTTTGAATTTTAAATGAAAACGCATTTCATTTTGCATTTCATTTAGCATTTGTTTTTGCATTTCGTTTCGCATTTCGTTTCGCATTTTATTTGGCATTTTTCACTTTGCATTTCGTTTTGCATTTCTTTTTAATTTCATTTGAAATTTGAAGTAAAAATGCGTTTTCAGTTGAAGTTCAAGATGAAACGGGTTAAAATTTGACATTTGATTCAAAACTCGCTTAGCCCTTCTCGGCCACCATACATATGGCGTCCAAAGCGGTGCACTATAATTCCAAAATTGCATTTTTTGATGTTGAGATTTTTGAAAGAAAACGGCCCGCTCATTTAGTTTTCCTATTTGATTTGAATGGGAGTGAAAAGATGATTTCTAATGAGTTTCAGTGATTAAACTATCGTTTCAGTTCATTAGTGAAGAGAGGGTAGTCATCCATCGTTTCCACCCGCGCAAAACGCAGGTAATCGCTGTTTGTCTTGCTAGCATTCACTTAAAATCATGCACTCGCTGCATGCACTTACATGCAAATCTGAGAAAACCTGAACCGGAGAGAACTGCGTCGCGCCCATCAATTGCAATTTGGAATCATAGTTCGGTGTAGACCTCTGAGTTCAATCCAGCAGCAAAGCAAGGCGTTTCCGAAACTGAAGTGATTGTGAACTCTACCTAACGTTGATAGGATAGCCTAGTGGCGTGATAGCCTATAGCATAGTAGATAGCAGTAGAGTAGTGTGTTGTTGCACTCAGTCAATAAACTGAGTGGACAGTCTCCCTCATCTCATGGTACAGAGCAGTTGTCCTTCTCGCTCTCTCTCATCCGGCGCTACGTCATCAGGTCTGGAGGTCAGGTCATGAGTCGGGTCTATGGTGACCCATAGAGTCGAGGGTAGGCTCCCATGTTGACCAAAAAAAAAAACCTCGCAAAGAATGACGCGGTGGACGACCAGAGTTCGAAAGCTCTCTTTCGTAGCAGCCTAATCTTATTCCTTTGGTTTTATTGGAGCTGGACCTTATTCTCACGAACCATTCAATAAATAGAACCTCCGGAGGTTTGCGATGCCGCAAACTAAGAATACAATTTTCTCTTTCAGTATTGTATTCTCCCTACTGGAAACATGTGGAAGCCTTTTGGAACATTCGTAACGAACCGAACGTCCTGTTTTTGACCTATGAGGAAATGAAATCCGTAAGCGAATTTTAGTTACCTACCTGTCGCCGAATACTAGATACATAGGACCAGTGACGCCACGCTATCCCTGCCCTGCAGAGATCGGAAAGCGATCGTCGCACAGTTCGACTTACAGGGCGTCTACTGGGCGATTCTGGTGAATGAGGACTAAAAATGACTCAGCAGTGCGAGCACGGGAGAGGTCAGGTCACAAGTCAAAGCTCTGAGCATCTTAGACCTTCTTTCTTATCACAAAGTTCTAACTGGCCTGTTAGCCTAATAAAAAACTATGTCCTGTCCACCACTAGCTAGCAACATTTGTTTTTATCGCTAGCGTGCCAACTAGAGCGTTCTAAAAGGTTAGAAGGCTTGGCTTCAGAAACTGAAGTCTTGTTTCTCAGATCTAGCATAGTTCAACATGTGACTTGGCTTCTACCGTGCTCGCAAGGGCCTGTCAGGCTTCAGTCAATAGCTTTGTGTGTGTCTGTACTCGCAATTACACTTGCGGACCACAAATAAGTGTTACCTGTTGATGTTTGGTTACAGGATTTGGAGAAAGTAATAAGAAAAGTTGCAGAATTTCTCCAGGTGGATTTAACAACTACTGAAGTTGAGCAGCTAAAGCATCATCTAAGCTTCGAAGCAATGTCTGGAAATTCCGCAGTGAACATTGAATCAGGGAAGGGTGATCCTAATTGTCGCCTCATCCGAAAAGGAACCTCTGGGTCTTGGAGGGACGAGCTATCACCATCAACAATTAAAAGCTTGGAGAGCTGGGTAGATGCAAATGGAATCCCAGGATTTTATTATAACTCAGCAACCTTAATCCACCCATAAGGTTTAACAAAAATCACTTAAACTTCAGTGGGGTTTATTCAATTTGTCGCTAGCTGAATATTCTATCAATGTTAATAAACTAAAAAAAAATGGTTAGTCGGATAACTTACTTTTAAGCGCTATCCTGAGCTGTTATTGCCGCAGGGCTAAACTTATCACAAACTAGTGCCCAATCTTGTAGCATTGTATTATTAATAAACAGTGCAAGCACTGGTGTACGAAATAGCTCGAGCGGACAGTTCCGTAGTTTGAGTGAATGTCGGACATTTTCTGTAATTTTTGTGAATTGCGCACCTTTTCTGAACCTTTGATGAGTTTCGGACATTTTCTAAAAATTTCATTAATTTCTGACATTTTCTGAAATTTTTATAAATTTCTGGCATTTTCCGAAAACGACAACGGAGAATTAACATTACGAAACCGACGCCTGCCTAAATCCACTTAAAATTCATCCGATTCCGGTCAAATATTGCAGAGTGGTACTTCAAAATCTTTCAGTTGACATCGGAAATTTGACCTTTGACATCAAAAAGGTCACCCGAGGTTAACATGAGCTTTTGGGCTTGTGAGGTGTCCTTTGAAAGCTTATTTCATACTGAATTCCAGAATCTAACAATTTCTTCATTTTCTCCGGTTTTGCGCTGATTTCACGCCAGTTTTTGGCTAGATTCACGCCGAAATTGCGAAAAATTTAAGAATTATTTCGTTTTTGAATTTAGCGTGAAATAATTTTTTCAGGGACACCTCACAAGCCAAACCTCATCCTGACCTTCGGTGACCTTTTCAAGGTCAAAGTTCAAATTTCACATGTCAACTGAAAGATAATATTCTGAAGTATACCACGCTGCAACATTTGAGCAAAATCAGATGAATTTGAAGTCGATTTAGGCAGGCTTCGGTTTAATGCTAATTCTCCGTTGTCCTTTTATGAGTTTCTGTCGTTTTCTGAAATTTTTATGAATTTCTGACCTTTCCTGAAATTTTAATGAATGTCGGACGTTTCCTGAAACTTTAATAAATTTCTGATGTTCCCTGAAGCTTTTATGAATTCCTGACGTTTCCATACTGGGTGTAGCTTCTGAACCTCTGAAAGAGTAGTTTGAGTTGAAGCCCTTTTCTCGGCGATAAAATTACCTGAAATAAAATCAAGTATGCGAATATGAATTATGAATATGGTTGAGGCCGAGGTGAGGGGACCACACACCAGATGACAGCACATTCACCACCCACGCTACGAGAGAACGAGAGAGAAAAACAGGAGCAAAACAAAAAGAGACGCTATTTCTTTCTCTTAAGCCCATCAAAAATCGGCCATTTTTAAGTTTTTTGTTATTTTTGCT
>JABASM010002470.1:0-10996 GCA_019776545.1 Brachystomella parvula | reverse complement strand
AAAAACTGAGTTGAGGCAGCAAGGTTTCTTGTAAAGTTGTATGGGGCACCTTTCATAATGTTACTCCGCCGTTCTCCTTTTGCTGATTTTTAAAATTTTTTTTTAAGATTCTGAAGAAACTCGCTGCCTATGTTTTTATGATGTTTTTTTTAAATTTTTTTACTATCATTCCCTGTTATCCCGTTTTCCAAACTCTGAAATTCCAAGTGACCACGAGAAGCTTCCGAGTCACCTCGACAACTTTTCAAGTCAACTGAAAAAGTCCCCTAGCCATTCCCGAGCCACCCGGAGTGACTTCCGAGTCATCTTGAGCGACTCTGTGGTCTTGCTGGGTGACTTTCGAAGCATCTCTACTTCCCAAGTAAGCCGGCCGAGAGGAGCTGAATCATTCAAGCGCTCTTGTCGGGCGGCTTAAAGGCGAGGTATAGTTTATGTTTCTGATCGTATCTTGACTAATCTGGTACTAAATTTTGCAACTAAAGGTAAGGTGGAGCAGTAGCTCCTTTGGCATTGGCATTGGCGTGTTCGGTGAAAAATGAAACGCCAAAAGTATTCAAATAAAGCTTCCCTTTTGAGTCGGAGGAAAGGAGCGAGATTCCCTGCAAAAGCTTCAATTAATCCATTCCGTATTAATGTTAAACATTCCATCCCCTAACTTAGTCCAACACATAGAGCAATTACCCTTATCCTGGCTACTACCAACCTAAGTAATGTATTACCTATCAGAGCAGTAACTAGCGTTTTTATCTTTGATGAAACGTAGGGAGCCCAGGGGTTTTTTAGCCTACGGAATCTATTTATGAGACATTTTGGCTTTTCACTTTTCACCGAACACGCAGTGTTTGATACAGATCGGTCGAGAAGTACGTGCAGATTTTCATTCCCGCCTTTCAGATTCTGCTTTTGGGGTTATGAATATCCGAAGTTTTGGGTCTATAAGCAAAATATGAATCAAAACCTGCCTTTTTTTAACGTTTTCACTCCATCTTTTTTTTTTAATCTTATGCTGGTTAAAATCTGCCTATACTTCTCGACCGATCTGTTCGAATGTTCGACAAAAAGCGTCGAGTTCGAAACTGTAGAAGGAGTCAGACTCTCACAAGTTTTTTTTTTTGCCATCGCGGTTTTATGGCGAGAGAAAGTCTGTTTTTTCAGAGGAGATGATGATTTTGGAATCAACGGACAGAGACAGACGACGGATAGATATATAGAGGGGATAGGAAAGCAGCGCAATAAACAACATTACCAAACGGCCATGTTACTTTTCCCATCTCGTTCCTCTTCTTCTCTTGTTTGAGTCTTCAGTTTGTGGTTTGTGTGTGGTTAAAGATGCAAACGATCGTAATTAGGAAAAAGTGAAGATCAGAAGAATTCCACGGTTTTCCAAAGTTAATTTAATTATTTATTCAGACGAGGAAATTGAAGAGAAGACGGAGACGACTAGGAACGACCTGCGACCATTCAATCAACATCTACCTTTTCCACTAGCCCCTTCAGCAGTAACTTTATCACAGTCATCCTCACTGTCCATTCGTCCCTGTTTGAGTCTGTCCTGGGTCAAATACAGGTGACATTTTCATGAAAAGTTGAAGACGGTTACTTCAAACTTTCAGTTCTGTTCCAGAGAGAGACGAGTGAAGTTGTCAAATTGATCGTACACGCAATTCTTACTGAAAGTCTACACACAAGCATTTTTCTACTACCGTCCCGTGTTCTTCAACACGTAAAAGACTCGATTAACGTTAAGAAGAGAGATATCGCCTTAGATTTAGTTCTTTAGTTTACGTTTTTAGTTTTGTATTTCTCTTCGTTATCGCTATCGCGAGTGTCCTCCCAAAAACACAAAAAGAAACAATGTCTACAGCCATGGACACTATTCCACAGATGATGAACAATCTTATGATTAATCCACAAAATAATCATAAACTACAAACGACGACCATTCTGCCCGCATCCGTGAGTTCCAATAACTCGAATACAAAGGACGGATGGAAGAATGTGCTCAAGCTTCCACCGAAGGATAGAAGGGTCAAGACCACAGACGTTACTGACCGTGAAGGAAAAGAATTTGAGGACTTCTGCCTTACGCGTGAGCTACTAATGGGTATCTTTGAAATGGGTTGGGAGAAACCGAGTCCGATTCAAGAGGCATCGATTCCCATGGCACTCAGCGGTCGGGATATTTTGGCCAGAGCTAAAAATGGTACTGGGAAGACTGGAGCTTATAGTATTCCTATTCTGGAAAGGATTGACGCGAAGATTGACGCGATTCAAGGTAAGTTTCTCTCCTGTTCATGCGCATGTCTAAAGTATCGCTTTGCAATCTAATCTTTCTATGCAGTTATTTTCCGGTCGCAGCATCTCCAACGTTGCTCCGCTTTTTCATGCTTTCGTATTCGTTCCCACTGCTTTGTGACCCATTGCGCTCATCGTTCCCTGTTTTCCATGCTCCGCCATCTTGATGCGATCTCCTGGCATGCTTTACCATATCCTCGGTTCATTGAACTGGAAGTTGACGAAGGTATTTGTTCTTTTATTCTAGGCCTCGTGATAGTCCCCACTCGGGAGTTGGCATTGCAAGTTAGTCAAATCTGCACTGATTTATCAAAGCATCTTGGTATTAAAGTGATGGTGACGACTGGCGGTACTGGCCTCAAGGATGATATTATTCGTGTCTATCAGAAAGGTAGGTAATTAGATTTGGAATTTACTGAATTACGGCGACAGTGATCATTTGACTAATTGTCTGTTTCTTTTCAGTTCACGTAATAATTGCAACCCCAGGACGCATTATTGACTTGATGGAGAAGAATGTTTGCAAGATGGATCAATGCAAGATGCTAGTATTAGATGAGGCTGACAAACTTCTGTCCCAGGATTTCACACGAATGCTCGACAAGCTAATTTCATTTCTACCACCAAAGCGTCAAATTTTGCTCTTCTCTGCCACGTTTCCTATCACCGTTGAGGCTTTCATGGTGAGTTCGACCCCCAGTAATTACTATGTTCCACAGCAGCAGCCCAAGATCAGTTTGCATAAGTTTTTCTGTCCTGCGGCTGCTGCACGCGTAGAGGTCAACAACTTCCAGCTTTGCTGTGGCCGTTGTGTTGCCAGGCTCAATTAATAAAAATTCTAATTCGATCTCTTTCTTTATTTCTTGCAGAAAAAGCATGCCATCGACCCTCACAAAATTAATTTGATGGATGAACTGACACTGAAGGGAGTGACTCAGTACTACGCATTTGTTCAAGAAAGACAGAAAGTTCACTGTCTCAACACACTATTTTCGAAGCTAGAAATTAACCAGAGTATCATATTTTGTAATTCTACGCAACGTGTGGAGTTGTTAGCCAAGAAGATTACTGAACTCGGTTATGCCTGCTACTACATTCATGCCAGGATGCCACAGGCGGATCGGAATCGCGTCTTTCATGATTTTAGAAAAGGACATTGTCGGAACCTTGTCTGTAGTGGTAAGATTATATACTTTATAATTCCACAAGGTCATTTCTAATTTCCTTCTTCTTTTCTTTCTCTAGATCTCTTCACGCGAGGAATTGATATCCAAGCCGTGAACGTTGTCATCAACTTTGACTTCCCAAAGATGTCCGAGACGTACTTGCATCGCATTGGCCGATCTGGGCGGTTTGGTCACTTAGGAGTTGCTATCAACCTCATCACCTACGAGGATCGATTCAACCTTCAGAAGATTGAACATGAGCTCGGCACTGAGATCAAACCTATTCCGAAGGTGAGTTAATTCCAACGCTCTCCCAGGACGGCTTTAATTCTTCAGAAGTCTGACTTTTCTTAAGCACTAAAGCCTTTTTCTTCTGCACTGAATAATTTGACTAATTTCTTGACTTTATTTAACCTTTACAGGAAATTGACAAGACACTCTACGTGGCGACGTACCACGAGGAGCAGGAATGATTCATCATGCCAACCAACCAATCAGCAACAATCTAAAACTTCATCAGACTGACTTTAAGGATTCACGACCGTTTTTTGGCTTTACATACCGGATTTAACACTGGATTACTGGAACTGGACCACCTCCTGGCATAGGACAAGTACATTTCATTGGCATCATTCATCCTTTCACTTCTTTCTCTTCTCCCAATTTCAAAAATTTGATTTGGACCAAAAACAATTTAACGTCTGGAGAAAAAGAGAAATTTGTTTTTCAAAGTATAAAGAGTTCATTTTATATTTATTGGAGATTTCCATCCTTTAGTTCAAATTTACTACATGAGTTTTCAGAGAGCAAATTCAACTCATCAGAAATTTTCCTTTACTTTTCCCGGCTGAACATTTTCCGAAATAAAAAAAATCTAATTGGCATTGCAAAAAATGAGTCAACTTTTTTGGTTTAGTTCTAAGCTCTTTCGCTTATTTTTTTTTTTTGAACTTGAGGATTGAGCGGTTTAGTAGAGGAATTTTTGCAAACTTTGATAGCAACTTTAAATTTAAAAAAAATCAGTTTTGCAGGGGATGGGAAAATTTTCCTAATAGACAGTTAGCAACATTCTTTAGCAAATTCTGATTAGGAATATTTCAGTTAAAAAATTCAATAACTTTTCTGATGCTGGGCTGCCGAGCGTGATGCTGCCTCATCCTCGCTCTCTCCGTTTCTGAGTGTGACAAACTCAGAAGAGAAAGTAAGCTGCGGGCCTCCTTTCGTCATTGTCCTCGTTTCACTTGCCGGATTCCACTTTCTCTTCCGTCGGATTCTCTCGGGTGTGGGTGGAGAAGTGAAAGTCGGGAAAGTACCCGTTTTTCCCAGCAACAACCTCACTTTCCCATCTCTCTTGCTAAAATTCTTTCTTTTTGGGAAGGGCAGGATGGTCTATAAGGAAAGATAGAAGTTTATAGCTGTGAGCAAGTCAGAGTCTCCTGCTCCTCAGGCAAAAGGATGAGAACGGTATGTTATAAGGAAAGATTTTTAAGCAAGAGTCTAAGAATACAGAACCGTCAGCACTTATATTTTCGGCAAGAAGCTTGATTTTTTCGGAATTAATAGAAATATCTACCAAAATAAATTGTCCGCGGTTTTCCACTTCCAAATAATTAAGAGAGAAAAAAAATACAAGAACTAATAGACTGTTCGAAACATTTTTTTTAAACCAGAATCTCCGCAGTGTGTAGAAGGCAAAGAGGATCTGGGGACCTTTTTGATAATAATGCGTAAATTATGATAGCATTATATTAGCGTCTTTTTTTNACTGTTCAAAACATTTTTTTTTAACCAGAATCTCCGTAGTGTGTAGAAGGCAAAGAGGATCTGGGGACCTTTTTGATAATAATGCGTAAATTATGATAGCATTATATTAGCGTCTTTTTTTTAATTTATTTTTGCACGCCATGAACCAAATTGTTGGAAATCCCAACCATAGTCCCAACCTTGGATATATTGAGTTCTAGCATTTTCATTGTAACGGAATTTTTTAAGCCTTTTCTGAAAACTTGACCTGTATTATTGAGAGTTTGTGGCAGTAAATTAACCTATTGAATCCTGAAAGATAAGATTATTTCTATATTTATCTTTGCTTATAATTTTTTATATAGTATATCCGTAGGGAAATATACCTGCTCGGCCGGTCCGGTCCTGAATTTTAGGATCTTGTGAGTATTACCCACAGAGTAGTTTACTTTAATTCAGGCTTAAAATTCCTTCCAGTTATATTTCTTTCTGAGCTAATTCCTCTGTTTACTCAAAATATATTTCCAACAATTCTTCCAGTATAATTATTAGAATTAATTTTAAAGTTAATTTAAGTTAGTATCTTTTTTCTTATTAATTTCTAGTCATTGCTATCAAGCACAAGTTTCCCAAAGACTTTATTTCCTCTGTTTTTTCTTTAATTGTTAGCGTTATAATAATTTTTACCAAAATGTTTACGGGAGCTGTGAAGCTAACAGTTACAGAAGCAACAAATCTACGTCCGACTGCATATCAGGAGTCAAGAATATACCTAGGTTCACTCAACAATGATCCTTCAATTGACCCTTATGTCACTATCGACTATGATGAAATAACCTTTCATCGGTAAGTTTTTAAGTTTTTAACACTTTCTATCAAGTACAATTTTCTTCCAGCTCCACTAAAAAATTCTCTAAATAATAATCCCTGGAATATAGGTCGACAACGAAGAAGAAAACCCTGTCGCCTGTATGGAATGAGACATTTGAGACAATGCTCCACAATACATCAACAATGGGCCTCACAATATTCCATGATGCCACCATTGGTCCAGACGTATTTGTTGCCAACTGTTCAATACAATTTGAAGATTTGTCAGCCTCCTCGGATATTTGGATTGATTTAGAGCCTGAGGGAAAGATTCATTTAGTAATTGAACTCACGCCAGGGGAAGGAATTCCAGGAATGAATGAAGATTCAGCCTCAGCTATTTGCACTACTAGTCAACCTCAACGGGAATTTAAGGAAAGGTCAGCTGGACTGAATCGACGACGGGGTGCTATGAGAAGACGTGTACATCAGATTAATGGCCATAAGTTTATGGCCACTTTCTTAAGACAACCTACATTCTGTTCCCACTGCCGAGATTTTATTTGGGGACTTGGGAAGCAGGTAAGCTTTTTTCCCTACTGAAAATAAAAATACTGCTCGTCTAATACAAGTCCCTTTTTATTTTTTCAGGGATATCAATGCCAAGGTATGAAAATTTGATTAATCACTCTTCTTTTCCACCTCTCATCTCCTATTTTATGATATTCAGTGTGTACTTGCGTGGTGCACAAAAGATGCCATGAATTCGTCGTTACAAAATGCCCTGGAATGAAGGAATCCACAGTACAGGAAAGTGAAAGTGAGGTAAGGATTCTGAGAGGTGTTAAAGATTTTGCTGAATAAGTCTAAAACTGGACCGTGAAATGGAGGATCTTTCTTTTCTTTTTTAACCTTTTAGATAGGTCAGCGATTCAGCGTAAATGTTCCACATCGATTCGGTATTCACAATTATCGCCGACCTACATTTTGTGACCACTGCGGTTCTCTCCTCTTTGGGTTTTATAGACAAGGCCTTCAGTGTGAAGGTAAGCCAGATTAAAATTGCTAAAATTCTTCTAGTGATTATACAGCATCACGCTCGGGGAAATTAATTAATCCTCTACTGATTTTTTTTAAAATCAAAATAGCGTGCAACATGAACGTGCACAAAAGATGTCAAAAGAATGTTGCGAATAATTGCGGCATCAACACGAAACAAATGGCGGAGATTCTCTCAGGAATGGGTATTAGCTCTGCGAATTTCCAGCGGAAGAAAAAGCCTAGTATTAGCGAATCCAAAGTTAATAAGAATTATGATGAGTCGACTGAGGAAATTCGTCTTCGATTCGAAGCACAAAAAATTATGGAGGAGAGGGAGCGTGCTCGACAGCAACAGCAGAGCGGAAGTGGAAGAGAAAAAGATACTTCTGCTGGAACCAAGGACACATGCTCGCATCCGCACAGTAAGCCTCAGGATGAAGTAGTTCGAAAAATTCTGAAATTCTAACCAGATTTTTTTTAAATTTCTTAGAGCAACATACTCTTGATGCACTCGCAGGTCAAGTTGAGAAAACCACAATAGCTAGGAAGCTTACGCTTGAGGATTTTCATTTTTTAAAAGTACTCGGTAAGGGAAGCTTTGGAAAAGTTATGCTCGCAGAAAAGAAGGGCGGAACTCCAGAGGAAGTCTATGCCATCAAGGTATGTAGAAATCAAAGGGGAAATTAATTTAATTTTCAATTAATTTTTATGATTTTCTCCAGGTCCTTAAGAAAGACGTGATTCTCCAAGATGATGATGTGGATTGCTTGTCAACGGGTTAGTGGGAATTTTATTTTTAAATTCTAAACAGGAGATTCTGAAAGAGGTTTAAAATTATAGAGAAGCGGATACTGATTCTGGCTTCTAAGCATCCATTTCTAACGAGCCTTCACTCCTGCTTCCAAACAAAAGACCGCCTCTTCTTCGTCATGGAGTACATCAATGGTGGAGATCTGATGTTCCAAATTCAGAGAGCACGAAAATTTGATGAAGCTCAGGGCTAAGTTCTATGCTGCTGAAGTCACACTCGCACTAGAGTTCCTTCATCTGAACGGTGTAATTTACAGGTAGGAAGAAACGGCTAAAATTGAATTCTAGTTACAGTTTTTCTATGCTTGACTTATTTATTTTTAGGGATCTCAAACTAGATAATATACTATTAGACAATGACTGGACATTGTAAATTGGCTGACTTTGGGATGTGCAAGGAAGGAATTGTTGATGGGATTACCACTAGCGTAAGTAACCGCGTAGGATTGAACTGAAAAATTCGGTGATCTAATTATTGTTTTTTGGGATGTTAGACTTTTTGTGGGACGCCTGACTACATTGCTCCCGAGGTAAGAAGAATATCTTGATTTTCTTAATTAGTGGCCATTGTCCAATAATTTATTTTACGTGATTCCAGATTCTACAAGAATTGGATTATAGCACTTCAGTAGATTGGTGGGCCTTGGGAGTCCTAATGTATGAAATGATGGCGGGTCAGCCACCATTTGAAGCTGACAACGAGGAAGATCTCTTCCAGTCAATTCTCCATGATGACGTCTTGTATCCAGTATGGCTGAGTCGTGATGCCGTGAGTATTCTCAAAGGATTCATGACAAAGAATCCTTTGAGACGGCTAGGATGTGTTGAGTCTACGGGTTATGTCCTTGCAATTAAAAATCATCCCTTCTTTAAAGACATTGATTGGGATGGACTAGAAGCTAAGAAAATTAAGGCACCCTTCAAACCTAAAATCGTAAGCTCAAAATTCAAATAATATTTGATCAAAAACCAACAATTTTTTTAGTAATAATTTGACTTATCTACTTTATTATTGTTTTTACAGAAAAACAAAAAAGATGCTCTTAACTTTGATGCAGAATTTACAAAGGAAGAGCCTATTCTCACACCCATTTTACCTGAAGTTGTCAGAAGTATTAATCAGGAGGAGTTCAAGGATTTTTCTTACGTTAATGAGTATTACAATCCACAAAAGTATTCTAAATAGAAGATCGGTGCTTCACGACCCACAAAAAGCTTTATTATGTGTTCCTGTTTTTGGTACCTTTGAAACTTTTAGTTGCTCCATTTGCTAGTGCAGTTATAATCAATCCTGTAATCTCAATCAAAGTATCTGTGTATTCAGATACATATACAGAGAACAGAAATATTATTATTATTATTATTATTGTTTCTAATTACTCCATTACTACTAAACTCGTCTTGACTAAATATATTAAAATAATTCCTATGATCCAAATTAATGCTAAGGGAAAAGAAAACAAAGATACGCACAACAAAAACCATTAATGATTATTAATTAATTACACTAATGCTTAAGTCTTTAAGAATAATAAGGCGTTTTGGGAGTTCAGTGTATGCAATTCCTCTCTGGAGTTTCAATTTTGTTTAATTAAGGGCCTCGAACAAAGGAAATCAAACGACTAAAATTTAGCTACTTAACGTCTCATACTAGGTCTCTTACTCAAAATTATTCTGTTGTTAATGTGGTGGTGTTTACAAAATAATAATAATTATAATAATAATAATTCCTCCGTACTCCACTCCCTTTATTCGTCTCAATTTAATTTAAAAGTACTATTTAATTAATAGTGTAATTTAGTAGTCATAGAGGTATTCAGGCAGGTCCATTCTACGCCTGTCATCCCCATCGTTATCATCCCCGCCCTCGTCATCTTCATTGGACACTTCGTCATTGCTCTCTTTCTTGGCGTCGTCGTCGTAGTAGTCCCCTCCATCATAGTCACCGTATCCCCCATCCATGACCATGACCGTGACCATGACCCCATCCTCCCCATCCCCACCCGTAGTTGTTGTGTCCATGCCCATGCCCACCTCCCCAACCCCATCCAGGAGAGTATTTGACTAAAACTGTCTCGTGCTTCTGATCCTTTTTGTCACCTCCGAAAGAAAATCCTACCCCACCTTCGAAAACAAAAAAAAAACAATGGAAACACAGACACAGGCTTAAAATTTTTTTAGGAAAATGTGGTTTTGGAAAAAACATTTTCAGCAGCTAATGTTGATTTTTGGTGGGAAATGAGTGATAAGGAGAAGTGACATTACCTTTTACATGTATTCCAAAAGTTTTCTTAGGGAGCTTGAACCAGGACTTCTTTTTATGTCCTTTTTTGTGGCTCGCTATATGGTAGGTAGTGTGTCCTGGTCCATACTGGGACCAGCCCCACCCTTGCCCATCACCATGCCCATGACCCCACCCTCCATGCGAAGGCTCCCATCCTTTCTTGATTATATGGATTTTACCAAATTCTGTAAGGGGATGTCCATCGTCATCTCCTTTCCACCCTTTTTTGAAGAGTTTTCCAAGGATCCTTCCTTCTGGAGGTGGTTCTAGACTACTCTCTGATTCTTCACCTCTCGCGAACTTGTCCTCGCCGTAAAACTCATCAGAAGAGCTCTCTGACCTGGTGGACTTGAGAAATGCTACGAGTAGCAGAAATGCTACAATCTGAAAATATCCAGATCAACGTTAGAATATTTTTACTTTCAACTAGAAGAAAGCAGTACTTACTTTTAGCCTCATGACTAGTGGAAACAAAAGAGCGAAGACGCTATGACCTCTGTGTAGCTCCGCAGGTCTGAGGCAACCACTTCCTTGCAAACTTTTGCAAAAGTGAATCTACGTCCTCGTACTCAAAGTCCGATGAACTTTAAAATCCTGGCTTCCTAAGTCCTTAAGGAAAATCATCTCTCTGTGTCGTATTCATATAGTAAGATGCCGAAAATGTAAAAACAGGTTTATGTAAATTTTTAAACTTGTTTTACATATTCTTACTCATTTCAACCGTTAAGTGAGGATCTTCAATTAAAATTTTTTGAATTAAGGGTAACCGGCTAGGAGTAGGACCTCCAACCCAAAAGTATCATTGCTTGATTGGCAGGAAGTGGTTTACTCACAGAAGTCCCAGTTT
>JABASM010002468.1:0-10999 GCA_019776545.1 Brachystomella parvula | reverse complement strand
TACCGCAGGAAAAGATAGAAATTCGAAAATTCTGGCAGAATTTCGCGCTTTCACAAAATCCTGCGTAAGGAAAATGTGAGGGCTTGAGACCTCAGATTTTAAGGCTGAGAGAAGAAAACTCTAAAAAGCATCTCCCTTTACTATTTCCCTATCTAATTAAGAGATGGAAACAACTTCTTATGATCTTATCATCAAACTCTTGACATCTTTAAAATTGAAAAAAAAAGTCAAACTAAGTTCGTGTAATGCTGTTCTAGGGCTTAGTTTGTTACAAAGCTCTTGAGTTTGGGATTATTATATTTTTGTGGGGCGGAAAAGCTAGGAAATTTTATCTAGAACCAAGTCAAGTGAATAATGAATGCTGGAGATGAACGAGTGGTGGGAAGAGTGAAAGCTGTGTAGACTACTGAGTTGGTGGATCTTGCGGAGAAAGCAAGGATGAGGAAGCCACTGCCATATATCAGGATTCAAGAAATTAGAAGTTCATTGATGCCTTCGAAGGATTCCCAGACATCACTACTTTCCTAGATTCCGAGAGAAGCTGAGGAAATAATGAAACCCTATTTATCTTGGAGAGGAGGAAAAACTATTTACATGGAAACATATTCAAGCGGAGCATTAAAACTCACTTTCTCTTCCACTTTCTTTTTTAAGAGGAGGGGGAGATAGGAGGCAGCCCATTAGTTATAAGCTCAGGAAAACACATTCGAGAAACTAGAGGAATCTGGGACTCTGGAAGCTCAATCTCTTCAACTCATTCTTCCTCTACATCAGGATAAACTGTCAGCGTGCTTTCCCTTCTTTGTCTCCCTCTTTTCCACCACATACTCAGTCTTCTATACCCTTGATTCCGCCCTGTATTTTCTTTATCGTGTTGACCAATCAGAGAAAATCCACTTTATTCTAACTTCTAAATTAAGCTAACATCGTTCTCCCTCATTAAATTTTTACGACCAATCAGAAGAAGCCTTTTCTAAGTGAGACGCAGTCGGGTCAATAAAAACATAATTACGAGTGTATATGTACACTCGCTACAGTCGGCGTGAGAGCGGAAAAAAATATTTTAGTCGGACAATCCGCTAATTTCCTTTTGGTTTAATACTATCCGTCCAGTTTATTGGGATCCATTTCAGCGAGAAATAAACTTGAAGTTCAGTTTCCATTCACTTTTTGAGCTCAAAAGGACGTGGGCACAATAACATTAGGAAAGATGCACTATACAATTCTGAAAGAACCCTTGCGGCCTTAATTCAGTTTTTAGCGAAGAATTGAGTGTTAATGGTTATTTTTGAGAATTTGAATCGGTTTGACCTCTGGAGGTCACTAAAGGCCAGTCCCTTGACCTCATGGATCTGGACAAACGATATGTCAATCAAAGGCCCTCCGTTTCCTGATTCTGAAAATATATTACACTTGACATTTTTAGCCCACAAAATGGCCGCTAGAGGTCATTTAAGGTACAATATAAATTTTGGCGACCCCTAGCGGCCAGGCTGTAACTCTAAAAGTCAAGTGCACTATATTTTTGGCATCAGGGACTAAAGAGCTTTCGATCGACGTATTGCTTGCCCAGATCCGTGAGGTCAACGGGTTGACCTTTGATGACCTCTTGGGGTTAAACCAATTCGAATTTGGAAAAATAACTTTCACCAATCGATTCTACACTGAAAACTGAGTTAAAGCCGCAAAGTTTCTTTTAGATTTGAAAGGGGTAACTTTCATACTGTTATTGCTGTGGGGTCCTTTCGCAATGGCTTGGATTTCCACGAATGAGATTCTAATTTTCTTAACATAAATCCTATGAAACTTTGATCAAGCAGTATGCCGCAATACCATAATAGCTCTAGAGGGAAATTGATTTGAAAACCGATATTTTCATATGCGAATCGTCAATAACAAAACGGTAGAAATGAGAGACGGATAAATTAAAGAAACTAAGCTTAGTGCAAGGATACCTGGTGACAGGAGGAAGCTGATAGAATAATCCGTCATTCTCACTGTACTAACTCTAGAATTTGGGTTGGTGAAATTATTATGTGCTGGTCCCCAGCTACCCCACGCTCATCAAAATCCCAGCACTTGTGGTGTTATCCGAGAAATGGGGTTAAGGCTTTCTAAGCATATATTGTCAGAGATTGATTGAACTGAAAGGGGAGTAGACTTTTTTTTATAGTAATAGTAATCCTTGACTTTGCCTTTTTCATGCGAAATTTACTTTTCCTCCTCCAAAACTTGTTTCCTCAATAATGAATGGAAGTTTTATTGATTTATGATTTCTCTTCGTTTTTTTTTTGTCATGGGCTTCCGCTTCTCTGAGCGGTGAAGTGATTGAAAGGTTTCTTTCCTTCTCTAACGTGTAAAATATTGAGCCCGTTATATTTTGACTCAGGCCTTTTCCTACTTGTCAAAATTTGTAAGAATTTAACAAGGTAAACCATTAGCATAAAGTTGGAAAAATAGAAGTTGGTCTTTTAATTTGTTTACCCCGCTGTCACATGAATCAAATTATATTCTATCGCAATTCTCAATTGCAACCTTAAAGTTGTTTTTTTTTTCAGCCTATAGCTAGGTTTCCAAGTTTTCAGTTTTCTTATTTTTTTTTTCAAATCTTGAATTTTTTCTAACTCTATCATACCCATTTTTCATTTTTGATTTTTTTGCAAACTCAGATTTTGCAGTTTCATAGCATACCTTTTATCAACCTCAATTTTTTTTCCCAACTTCCTGAAATCTCACTCTGTCTGATTTGAATCTAGGGAATTCTCTTTCGTAAACTTTTTTCTCCCGGAGACGAATCTATCTTATCCACTTTGGTGAGTTTATATTTTCCATAAAAACTTCCAAAAAGTTTGGAAAAGAAAAATTGGGAGACCAGGGGAAAATTGAAAAAGAGAAAACTTTGTTAAGGGCATGACACGAATTTTGTTTTGTTTTTACTCAGGGTTTCCTCACTCTAAAAAAAAATCTCTTGCAGTAAAAAATCCGTCACCGGGAAAATACAATCATAGGAGGAGAGACACTTTCACATTTTATTTGGGTTTAAGGATGGAGTCTCTGTATATGTGCTCTGGCTCAAGGTAAAATTCAGCTGGGGCTGGAGATGGTAATAGAAACAGAGAATTTTGATACAGAGTAGCACGGAAGAGGGAAAGTGTGGTGAATATTTTACTGAGCTCAAGTCGGAAAAAGAGCTTCCTCAGGCGTGTAAACGAACAAATGATCCATTCTTTTCCTCCAAAAGGTTACATTCGATCCTCTTTTTTTTTTTCTCCAGGCCCTACTTTTCTCCAATTCCTCCATGTCGTCATGGCATGGGAAAAGAGGATGACTGAGAGTGGGTTAGGAGAAAGGTGGTCTAGCGTAAAAGCCTAGCGTCCCAGCTATAGCATGATGAGGATAGATGTTCAAGCAAACTTCGTGTTTGCATTATGGAAGAGGAGTGTCGTATTAAAATAGTTCAATATTTATTCCTCAGAAACTAATGGAGATCCTGCGAAAACTGAAATAGAACTAAAAATTATAGTTTTTGTAGCGTAATAATTTACGCTCTTCTCTCAAGTACCTACGCTCTCAATTTCCCAGCCTTTAACGCTAAAGAGGGACTTGTATTAGATAAATGTCACCAAAAATTATTAGATGTAAATTTTTGTGTTCCAGATGGGTAATGAACATTAAGAAAAATAAAAGGCACATCGAATGGACCTTTTCAGCGTAGTTGTCAATAAGTGTCCTTAGAACATTAGAACTAAAAGCAGAAAACTGGTTAAGGAGAACCCATCTGTGTTTTTTTCTCAGGAGTCAGGAGACGAGGAAAAAAAATTAAAACTCTAAAAGGGTGGAGAAAGTTTTCTTATGGAAGTTAAAATGAGATTGGTGAAAGTTAAAATGACTTAAAATTGAAGACCCTGTAATGAGAGACGGAAAGGGAAGGGGGCATTTTTAAAGTTAGTAGCTAAGTAAATTAGAAGTAGGCGGATCACGACTGTTCGTAGACTGATTTTCTAAGAATCTTTTCCTACTTAATTTGTTTAACTAAGGGGTGCTGAGCAAATACTACGACGGATTGCAAGCTATCAAGCTGCCAAGGGACAGTTGTCTTGTTTTTGTTCATACTGTTATTAGCCTAGTTCGTTGTTCCTAATAGACGTCCGTTCCTGCAGGGGATTAGAAGAGAAAGTTGGTGACTGTCTTCCAACCCTTCACAACAAACAGAAGAGTTTCGACTTTTCGAAAAGTTAAGTCCTTCTTTCCACGAGCAAGTCCTAAGCCTCCCCCCGGCTTGGAGAGTATGGACAAAGTCCATGCCTAACGGAAAAAAACTAAAGGGTCACATCCACCCAGCCTTAATTTAGACAATACATAATTCAGAAAGGGGCAGGGGGATAGCGGTCCAGGCCTATTACCAAGTAATCTAAAGAGACATGAAAGGAAGACATTAGACGGAGTTTTCACTGAAAGTTAAGTTGGAAGGAAAAAAAAAAGAAACGCTTTTATCTAAACGAGCCATTTGTGTGCATTTTTTTACTTTCACTTCCTCCCCGAGCCCTCGTCCTCTCTTATTTCCTAAAAATGAGAATAATAAATGAGTAAAGATTGTGTTCTCTCTGTTTCAGTGATAGGGCACGTCTCGGATGGTGGTGCGGGAAGTGTGAGGAAGACGAGAGATGTTTCAGTTCCTGCCACGGGGTCATCAAATACAGAGTCACCGCTTCTCCTCGTCCCACCACGAAAATCCTTCCCGTTCATTGATAAGCAAGCCTCCCCAAACGTCACAGCCCTCCTTGGGAAAAATGCTTACCTCAATTGTAAAGTCAAAAACTTGGGAGATAAGACTGTAAGTTCAAAATTTCTCTTTCTTTCACATTTTTACTCTCTCCGTGTATAGTTTAAGTTTTCCTTTCTTTATTTTAAAGAGAAGCAGAGAAAATCCTCTTATCTCGTTTCCGCTAATTTTCTGTAAGTTCAAAATTTCTCTTTCTTTCACATTTTTACTCTCTCCGTGTATAGTTTAAGTTTTCCTTTCTTTATTTTAAAGAGAAGCAGAGAAAATCCTCTTATCTCATTTCCGCTAATTTTTACTCGAAGGAGGAAAAAAAAAAGTGGGAGAAAACTTGAGCTCCTCGGATCTGCCTTCCCTTTTTATGCAAATTAATTTTTTTTTACTGATGAATGGCTTACACTGAAAAAAAAATTGGCGAACATGGGAGTCCTAGTTAAAAAATTTGTAACTGAAGGAGATATACATAACAAGAAAAGGGTGTTGATTTAAATAAAAATTCCAGACTATTGATTCTTTTGTTTTACACTCGAGAGAGTCCCATGCCACTCAATGCAGCTTGTATGTAGAGCACCTTTCGTTGTTCATGGTTGACGAGACGTAAACTGAAATCGATTCATCACATCAATTCTTATGTAATTTTATCGGACTAGGGGGAACTCGTACAACTGAATTCCAGCTTAGCCTTATGCTACTATAGTCATAGAAGGAAGGAGGGATCCATCAAAGTGACAAGAACCAATCACTGGTGTCAGACTGTCAACCTACCCTTTCACCCGAAGAGACCCTCGTTATTGAGCTAGTAGAACATTGAATTCCAACTTCTAACTTTTCTTCCTTCCTTTAAGGACTTCTCGCTTTTGAAAAAAAAAAAGTTTGGAAAACTTTTAACATTCCTGTAGTGATTTCACGATAGTATACTTTGTAGCTTTAAGAGTTTATTTCTGCTGATAAGAGTTCATTGAAAACATTGAAATGCGCTTATCTTCTTCATTTTCCTCACCCGTGGCTGATTTTCCATGCGTGTTCCAACAATTTGTTGACCGGAGAAAGTTATTCACTTTTTTAAAATTCATATAACCCAAATTTCTGATTTCTTTTTAGCGAGACTACTGCAGTAATTGAGACACAAAGGCTAAAGCTAAATATTAATTTAAGTTAAAACGTTTAAAAAAATTTTGAAATAGCGATGAAGTGAATTTCAAAAATGTGAAAGCTTTCTCCGGTCAAGAAATTCTTGGAACACGCTGTACATTAGGCTTAGCAAAGATGGGCGTGTAATTTAAAGAAGAGTTTCGGTGGTAGAAAGAAATTTCAGCCGATCTCATGTGTAGAACTTGCAAAAAAAAATTTTTCAAGCTTCCCTATAAAACTTTTTTTTTGAAAAATTCAGAACAAAGTTGCACACGTATACACAGTTGAACCGACCTGAAGGTTTGAAGGGAAAACAAAACTGAAATCCTTTGCTTTCATAGAATTCTCTCTCTTATTTTATTCATCAACCTCTTCTTCGTGTCCTGATTTTCTCACTTTTAGTTTAGAAAATCATTCTAGAATTAATAAACAGATAATTGGGCAAGAGAAAAGTAGTCTTTCTCCTCATTACAAATTTATCGGCAATTTTTGCTATAATTTGAAGCTTGCCTTGAAGTTATTTGCTAGAAATTATTTCCAGGCCAGAATGTCCAGCAGTCAGAGTTAGGCGTTGTCACCCAATTCCCTTGATTTAAGCTCCCTAAAATTGCCAGCTAAATTTTTATTACATGACTCCCATTTTTCAACCTTCTCAATTTTACCAGTTATGAATTCAGTCGGTTAGGCGGTTTTGGCAAAGAGCTTAAACCATTTTGAATTTCATTTCGCTGGAAGTGCCCTTCTGATAGGGTCAACGACTCATTACCCTGACTCAAGCCTCTCCAATACTTTACCACGTACGAGCTTATCAAAGGCCTAAAACTGAGGGGGTGGCCCGAGATCACTTCAAGCTTCCTCTAAGTCTTTTATCTTGTGAACCTTGAGGCAAGGAGCCAGTCCTTACTTCAGCATTAAACAAGTTCCTTCTCAAAAAACTCAAAGGTTTTCCTCCTCACTAGCCCACTTTCACTTTTCTCCTAGTTTAAACTTTCTACAGAGGAGAGTCATGGAGAAAGCGAGAGAGAAAAGTCCAGTTTTTGCCAACGAGGATTCATGTTTATGGAAATCACTTTAACTTGTTGTAACTTCCTTGTCGTCGCCTAGTTTTTTTTCTTCTTTATTCTCCTTTTCCACTCGAGGAGAGTACATTTGAAGAGATAAATATATAGAGAGAGTGAGGGTGTGCTGACAAAGACTCCACTCCTCGATGCTTAGTAGTGGAAACTCCCCTCTTTCATTTTTATCATTACTTTCTTCACGAGTCTGAAGTAGAGAGGAAAAGGCTATTTTTCCTTCTTAATTTCTCTTTCCCGTTGGTCTTGGTTGTATTACCCATTTTTCTAAGGTTCCTCCTAGGCTACGGCTAGTTATAATAAGGCTAGTTTTCTCCTTCCAACATCTCATTCCATTCGTTTGCATAAAACTTTTCTTGAATACTCTTTAGCTTTAATCATTCTCTTCCTCCTGCTCTCCTCTCGTTTGCTTTTCTTCTTCCGTTTCCGTCCAAACTTTCTCAAGTGGGTAAGAATCCCAGAAAACACGGAGAGAAAGTAGAGAGACGCTCATCCCATTATTATCTCTCTTTCCTCCTTTTATTTCAGCGGGTAGAAGGGATCTAGACCTTCGTTGTCAAGCCTAACATACATAAATACTCATTAGCTTTCCTACTCATTCTCACCCGGGAAATTTATGAAAGAGAAAAAAAAAACCCGTCTTATCCAGAACCAAACTACAGCGAGGAAACGAGATTCTGAGGAAACTCACCAAATAAAAATTTACCATCGAAAAAATCCACTTCGGAGGGTTGGGATTCTGGATGTGTCTCAGGAAATTCGAGTATCTAGGAAAATTTCACCAAGGGAAAATCGTTCCCAACCAGAAGAAAAGCCTCTCCCGCCACTCCCATCCTGCTTAGCTGCCGAAAATTCAGACCAGTTCCCCTATGTTCCTCAGATTCTGATAAGTGTTTTCAGATAATGAGTTTGAAAAGCTTCTTTTTTTTTTCTTGAGGGAAAGCCTTAATCCACCCGAAGAAAAAAAAAACATACGAAATTCAGGATTCCTTGCAAAGGCTTGCGAGGGTAAGTATAACGAGCTCGAAATATTCCCAGTATAATAACCATAATAAATTCGCTGAAGATGTAATACTGGAAAATTAGGCTCGTCCCCAAACCCGGGAATTTTCCAATCCATATGGTGGAATTCAAACGACAAATTTTCCGTAAGAGTTCCTGTGGTGAATTGCCATGCACTGAAGGGTAAGAGAGTAAACGTATCTGTTCCTTCTCTTCCTGTTCAGTTCCCCCTTCCTCCCTAACTTCCTACGTGCTTTCCCCAGTAATACATTAATATTCCCTTTCTAAAATATGAGAAAGAGTAAGTCATCACTCCCCATGGAAAATTCTGGGGCGGAAGCTAGTAGTAAACCTTTCTCAGCCTGGGTTTAAGGCTTCAGGAATTTAGTAGGAACGAGGATGCTCCACCATAAGTCTTCCTTAACTTCGTTAGCGAAGCCAATGTATTTGATTAGAGAGGATGAGCTTGAGCGGGAGTAAATTGAGGGAGGCCTTATGACGGGTCTAACCGTGATCGCAAGGGAGTCTGGAGACTACTAAAATCTTTTTTTTTGTTTATATGCTACTGGTCTCAGTTTAGGATTGCTAGACCACTGGAATAAATAAGCAAAAACCCCGAAAGGTGTACAGGGCTTAAAAATCAACAAGAATACCGTATTTCCTCAAATATAACGCTCTCTCGTCGATATCGCTCCCCAATAATTCGCACAGTAAAGAAACTGAATAATCACAGTGCTTCTCCTGTCATTGGAGATAAATTTGACGGCTGGAAAAGCGAAACCGTGATGAAATTCAAATTAACTCGGCTTCACTATTAATGACTTCTGTTTACTATTGGAGTTTTGAAAAATAAACTCTGGATCTAAAAGCGTGAAAATGAATTTCGATAGTGAAAATGCTGTATTAATTTGTATACCGCCCACCTTTTAGGTATAAAGCATCCGCATAAATTGCAAAGCCCGGTATAGTGCGCGGATTATATAAGAGGAAGTACGGTATTTTTCGGTTACTTTGGTTCTGTGTCAATGAGGTAAAGTTTAGAGAATCATTTCTCGTTGTAAATCAAGGCTGAAGGGCACGGAGATAAAGCACAGAGCAAAATTCTGTTCTGCATGATGCTTCCCCTTTCTTCCGGAAGTAATCTCTCAAGGCTAAAAAATAAAGGGAGTAAAACCGCTTGTTAGAAAAATCCGAAAGAAAGATCATAGGCTTGAAGCTTATCTTCTTGTTTTGATTGATTAGGAGAGTGATGGAACCCCGGAGTGGAAAAATATAAGCGATAAGCATTATAAATGATTTCAGGGCTTAGGAGAAAAGTCAAATAGGGGAAAGGCTAAAGCCGGAAAAATTGATAAGCTTCAAGACGTTGCTAATGTTTGGGATTTGGGGAGAGAGGCTTGAGACTTTCTTTCCTTTCTCCTCTTCCTTCCGTTCTTCTTACACTAAAACGCAAGGAGAGATTAGGTTGAAAAATATGATTAAAGGCAGGGGGTAAGGGTGTCTAGGATATGAGGGGAGGGCTTGCTGCATGGATGCATTTAATGAGTGTAGTAACAAACTTACAAGGGAATTTACAGAGCTGTCTGACACCGATTAAGGCTGATTTTCACCCCAAATGCTAAGAAAAAAAAAGAATCCCAATGTCACTTGACTCACTCATTTGTTTTCGAAAGTTATCAACCCACCTTCAAAATTTCTTGGATTTCCGGACATCTTTAAGGAAATCGACACGTAAAAATCGAGATACCCGAGGAGGAGGCCGTCGTCGAAAAGTGAACTTTTGCTACGAATACGTAAAAAATCGCATCATGCCTCCCCGAACTGGGCCTAGCGTGGTAATTGCGAAAATCCAACGACTTCTGCGAGATTTTCAATAAAATTTTAACTGCGTCTTAAAAATTTAAATTTATTTCACTCGACGGTTTTCCTCTTCAGAAAATTCAATTTAAAAACGTCCATAACGATTCCGCTAAATAGAAATTGAAATGGGTTGGAATTTTTGGAAAGTTCAGAAATGTGCCAGAATAATTTGATTACTTTGCTATCTCAGCATTTGGAGTGAGTGGAAATCAGCTAAATCGGCGAGGGAGGGCTCTGAAGGTTCCCTTGCTAGTCGTACCTTATAATGATGATGGGAGCATAATTTTTATCAAAAGATTCCCTCGGTTCTTCTTAAATTAGGAAAAGTGGACTCCCAGTTTGAAGAAATATCACAAACGACCCGCTGTTCTTCCATGATGGTATACCTTCCAATGAAGGTCATAATGAAGGCGACCCCATAATTTTTGGCGTCAAGCTTCCAAGAGTTAAGTTATTCCATTCCACGACCCATGTTGCCTTTGTAAGGGCACTGTATTGAAAATGCTGTTTGACAAAATTAGGCAATTAAATTTAACGAGGCATAAAAATCCTCGGCGTCGTTTTCTCAATTCTAGTCTCTCTCTCTCTCTCCCTGACTTCGAACACCACATGATGTTACCCTGTAGCATCTGGATTTATTTTCACATGAGTAAACTTTACTTTGATATTTTGATCCTCCAGTTATTCCATTCCACGACCCATGTTGCCTTTGTAAGGGCACTGTATTGAAAATGCTGTTTGACAAAATTAGGCAATTAAATTTAACGAGGCATAAAAATCCTCGGCGTCGGGAGCGTACGGTAGCCCCGTAATGACAACTTGAGTCCCGGGTGAAAGGATACAAAGTGTAGTACTTTGTACTTTCACTGAATGAAAAGTAGGCTTGGCACATGTCCCCTCACAAAAGGAAGTCGATAATAATGTCATCATATTTTGAGATTGAAAAGAAAAAGCTAAGGATTTTGAGGTCATGCCTCCTACCAACTTCAGTTGAATTGAATAGAAAATTGGACAGAGAAGCTTCGGTCTTCTGAATTCAGAAGTGAGAACGACTGGAGAGGATAAAGCAATTTTTCTAAGCAGACTCGCCTGGATCACATCATCAACACAGAGCAGAGGGAGATAAAAAGCGGGGGGGGGGGGGGGGGGGGGG
>JABASM010002467.1:0-11001 GCA_019776545.1 Brachystomella parvula | reverse complement strand
GCAGTCCGTCCATCTTGTCATGAATGTAGATTGGTCACGATAGGATTGAGGATCTCATATCCGCTGAGTGACGTGGATCGTTTGTCTCTCTCTCCTTTGCATGATGATATGATGGTAGTGATCGGTATTCGGAAGAGCTTTTTCCCCACCCCACCTTCAGTCCGTGTGTACCACGGAGCTCTTCTAAGGTTATCGTGCTAGGGGTGCCCAAGCAGGGCAGAAGGTTATCAACATGCAAACGAGGAGGAATGGGAAGTTGAAGGTAAAGTCTTCGTATAGGGTAAAAAGAATAAAAATCCAGTCATGTCATGTCATCCCAGGGTTCACTCCCAGGTGTCAATCATCTTTCCAACTTCCAACTTTTTTCCATCAACATCAGACATAACCAAAGCCAATTCTTAAACCAAGCTTTTCTGCTCTTACGAGTTTCAATAGGATCCTCTTCCTAATTTTTTGAGTAAAACTCGTGTCTGACCAAGTCTTGAATCTACCCTCTGCAAACTGACGCTTCACTCTAAGAGGTCTACATTTTTACTTTCTCTGCAATGCCTCCAAGGGTCACCCCCTCCGTTTACACCTGTCATCACCTTCAGCTCAATTGATTTGCCCTAAAGTTCATGAAAATCTTCTTTTCAGAACTCTGTAACACTCTGACAAAAAAAAAATTGTTTAAAATCTTTCACCAATTTTCAAAATTCTGATTCATGATTTCTCCATTTAATAATACTGTCTAGAGGATTTTAAACATTAAGTTCCTAAGTTTAACCTTAACTTCGAATGCTTTCTTGAACAGAGAGAACAGAAATCCGAATACTTTGTAAAAGGAACTAAAAAAAAGGGCTACCCCTCCTTCGCTGCATCATCATCTTAGCAATAAATGGATTCCGTCCTTCTCAATAATTAAGTAATAATTAACTGGATCACACACCTTAAGGATTTTATACTCTAAAAATACTAGTCACAACAGAATGAGGGTTCACATAAGTAGGTTTAGTAGTAGGAGTAATTTCCCTGGAATGCGAAATGAAACACAACCTTCTTTACAGGTACGGAGAGTAAAAACTCACCTCCGTTTTCTGGAATGATGATTAAATAATTAACGAGAATAAGCTAATTAGTTGAGAATAATAATAATAATAATATTATAATTAGTTAAGAGGTCTACGTGAGGAGTGAGTGGTCTTGATGGTACCAGTGGTACTGGTAGGCCGCTTGATGATGATGACTCACTGGGAGACCAGGGTGAGGGTGGTGTGGAGGGGGGCCAAGGGGACCACCACCCCCTGGAGGACCGTGGGGGTGAGGTATGGGCTTCATATCCCAAGGAGACACCGGTGATGAGCAACTCGCCTGAAATTCAAAATTAATAAATGATCAACTATCTAAATTTTCAGATTACATATAAAATGCTGTTAGAAATTTTTGCCGATTTCTTAAAAAAGGGCTAACCAAAGATCAGATCGCCTGAGAAAATCTTCCAAATTCTTAAATCGCGAATCTTATGTTAAAGTTTAATGTTAAAGTTTCCAATTTTTTCAAAGGCATGTTTGATTGTAATTAAAATGACAAGAGCCACACACACGTTTGGGTTCGCCTGTGGAGATTTTCACATTGGGGATGTTGAGGACTTTCGATTTGGAGATTTTTCTCACGTTGTTAGGGATTTTCAGCTTGGGGATTTTCACATGGAGACAATTTTTAAATAGCATTTATGGCAAGATGAGTAAATCTGGTTTTGATTCTAAAAGAGAGCTAAATTTATTGAGATTGTAAAAACCAGAACATTTTCTCAAAAATAATGGCAAATGTGAGGGAATCCTAGGATTAATTTGAGATGACGCGTATATGGAATAAAGGTAGAATTTTGATTAAATTTTGAAAGATGAAACTTTTCCTCCTCCCCTAAAGAAAGTGGTTGTCCTTCATTCCATCATTCCACCACCATACTGCTACAACCACAAAACCTGACAGGCTATCACGTTCTTCTTTCTAGGGCAATTCCCATTTAACCAAATTGAAAAATGAGAGGTTGAATTGCACTAATTTTTTTTTTCAGGCTAAAATCCGCTTTACACAGATCCCCATACATCAGCTACTCATCTTGTTACTCAAGGGAAGTAAAGGAAAAATTCTGCCTATTCCTCGCTCTCCCTCAGAGAATGTCATATAAAAAGGGCGGTTGTATTTTAATTTCTTGTTTTGTGACAAAATGGATCCAAGTGACGTGAGTAGGAAATAACATGCAAAGGACGTTAGGAACATGCGAACAATGGACTTCTCATTTTATGCTTACTAAACCTTGGACTTTTTTATATTTTACTTCTTTTTTTGAGGGGGAGGGATGACAGAGAGCAGCGTCCTGACAGAACCACTTTCCACTATGCAGATACATGTAAGTGTAGCAGTAGTAGTGGTAGAATGAAGAATGGGAATAAGCTTCACACAGATCAGAAAAATGGAAGGAGGGTGGGAGAGGCCCGAAGCCCGCCTCAGAACACTCTTTGACTCAGGTATAGATCAGAGGGATGATTATGATTATTCCAATTTTAGGAAAACATGAAGGAAACTCAAATTCAATTATCAGAGGAAATGATATGATTGAATTTTAACAAGAATGTCAAGGCAGTGTACATAGAATTTCCATAACAGGCATACAAACTCAATTATTCAGGAGTTCCGAGGTCCTGAATGCGTCTCTCCCCGGTCAGAAATGCTCTGCAGAAAATTAGGGCAGCTGAACAGAATTTGGAGAGAAAATCCCCTCAAAAAAAAAACCACTGCGAAAATCCCCTTTAAAAATTACAGGCTTGCAGGGACTGTCGAGTAAGACTTCATGCCTATTACCAGGGACTGTTGCAACAGTCCCTGTAAGCTTGTAATTTTTAGAGGGTGTTTTCACATTGGGGATTTTTACATGCTGGGGATTTTCACATGTTGGGGATTTTCGTACTGAAGATTTTTACATGGAGGCGGAGCCATGCATGTTTTTTCTATAACAGGCATATAAACTCAGTAATTCCTTAGTTCTTAATGAAGGCACTCCCTAAGCACAAATGCTCTGTAGAGAAATTCAGGCAGAAGGTTCTGCAAAGGATTTCGTAGTGGAAATTACCGAAGCAAAAATCCCAATGCAATCAACATGTGAAAATCCCCTGAAAAAATAACAAGTTTGAAGGGATTGTTGAGTAAAACTCCATGCTTTTTACCATCGAACGCAGCAGTTCCTCTACTGTAATTTTTAGAAGGGATTTCCACGTGCAGGATTTTCCCAATGAAGATTTTCCACAATGAAGATTTTCACATTGGGGATTTTTACAACCTGGAGATTTTCGTAGTGGATATTTTCACGTGGTGCCGGCGGAGCCACGCATGTTTTCTCCATAACATGCATATAAGCTCAGTTACTGCAGCAGTTTTGAAGTAAGCACTTCATGATCGGAAATCCTGTGCATAAAATTCGGAAAGATTTTGCAGACAATTTTTGGTTGCAATCAGTTGTGCTCATCCACTTTTTTCCTCAGAAAAATTCTGCAGAGGAATCTTGCATAGCAAGGATGAGAAATAATCCCTATCTGCCAACTTTTTTGTGCAGAAGGCTGCTCCGAATTTTTGAGGATTCTGCAGAAGATTTCCGTTCGGGTAGTTAGCGCATAGGAGAGGATATCATAAACTCACCTGTGACTGATTATTCTGATTGGGTGGTGGACTGAGGTCACCAGGCTGCGATGGGAAGGAGTCAGGAGGTTGAGGACTCATTGTTTCATCATTTGAGTTTTCTTCTTGATGTTGAGAACCTGGGGGCTGATTGGACCCTGTTGAGCCTGGGACTTGATTTGCCTTCATTAGCTTCTTGTACTTACTCCGTCGGTTCTGGAACCAGATCTTTACCTGGAAGAAACAAAAGGTTCTTAAATGACCGCATTTAACAGAATAACAACAATAGGACTCAACAATTCCTTGTAATAATGGACCCTACTCTCAAATTTTATGCTTCTTGAATACGGGTGCGTGCGACCTTCAGAATTTCTCATGCCGCTTTTACCTGGCATAAATCGGAAAAGGCAAAACTAAAAGACCGCAGAGCATAGGTAACATAGAATTATTGGAAAAATGGAAACAATGGTTTGAGAAAAACAGTGGTTGAAAAATCCATGGAAAAATCACACCCTAAATTTTGTCAGTATTAGACCACAGGGGTGATGCAGAGATGTCCCACCCAAATTCCAGAAGAGGGTGAACAATAATAATTTATAGGACTCATCATCAGAGTGACACGAATCATAATTCGGAATTGGAGACAATGGGCATTGTTGTTCCCAAGTCTGTGCCTCCAAGCCCCCTGTGGTCTCTGCCACTAGATCCTACTCTATAATTTGACAAACTGGACAATGAGAATCAGTGTGGACCATGTCAACACCCCGACGGTGGGTTTGGGTGGTTCTATGCTCTAGGTAATTGACAAGGAGAAATTGGTGATGATGACGAGTGAAGGACTATAAGGGAGATTATTACAATAGATTCTCAAGAGCGGATGAGGAAGAGGCGGAGAAGTCGGTGAGCCCATGATTTGACCTTACGTGAGGAGTACACGCTTCGCTGGCAGTGCGAATCTTTGTCTGACTCTTACAGACAAAATAAAAATAATGCAAAACTTTTCTTCAAGAATATTTTAAATCTCTAAGCTTATAACTTATTACTCAAAAATAATTCCAGAAAAATAAAAAATAAAAACATCTTCTTGCAAATTGCAATCAGCAAATTCAGCAGATTCTCATGGTTTTCGATATTCTGATTTTTCGCATTTAACAGTAAATTCCTGAGGTCAGAAAAAATATTGTAGCAATTATATGCAGTGCATACTACAAAGTTTAAAGCGCACTCGAGTGTAATTGAGTGGAAAAGATGCAATGGGTACATATAAGAATGCACCTGTCTTACGTCTAACCATACCCCCCCCCCCCTCCTCGGCCCGTAATGATCATCCTCATTTATCAAGTCCGTAAGCAGTTGAGAATATTATTTGAGGAACTTGTGCCCAACAATTTTAATCGAGTGGCACCTTTTTGGCCCACATTCTTAATGGATAGAGTTTTGGCGAGTGGTAAGTTACTTTTGCACAAGCTCCCAAACCAAGTGAAAAGAGCTGGAACGAAAACCTGAAAAAAAATTCTGTGCCCAGATTCTAGGTTTTGGCTGAACAAGGATCCCGCATAAAGCTTGACTAAAGAGGGAACCGTACGGGGTCATGAAAAATTTTTTATTTTTTCAACTCAGCAAATCATACGGAGCAACATAATTTTTCCAGAATCCAGTTGCGCCAAAGTTGGGAGCGCTTCGGTGGGGCAGCGACTTGGTACGCATCAAGAGAGAAAAGAAGCGTCTTTTTTTTTTACTGCACTCAAAAACAGACGCTTCTTTTCTTGCTCTCTTGTCCACACCTCACTTTTCCCATGTACCGAACACCCATCGTCCCACCTAGGCATTCCCACCTCTGGCGCCAGTGGCTTCTGGAGAAATTGTATGTTGCTCCGGATGTGCTGAACTGAAGAAATTTAAGTTCACCTAAAAAATCGCTAATGATCCCATACCGTTCCCTCTTCAGTCAAATTGAATTCACCGAAATTAATTCATTAATTACGGAGAATGATGCTTGGGAATTATTTTTTCTCTCGTTTTCATTTACACTAAGACCGGATTAGGCGGTCTAATAAAAATTGTTACACACACCTGAAAACCAAAGCTTCAAATACACACACACACACCAGTCTTGATCAGATTAGCAGCGTGTAGTACAAATCGTCTGGCAAAAAATAATTTTTCGCAGTTCAAAGGACTTCCTTCTAGTAACTGTATAGGAAGTGGCGTTTAAGCACTCATTCAGAGAGGCGAGCAGGGAAGAAGATTAATAACAAGAAATGGATTAGAGATTATAGAGAACGATTTGTAACCCACGGGAATTTCATTATCACTTAATCAGTGTAGCTTCTTCTTCCGTTTTGGGGTTTGGGTATAGCTGAGCCATTGTTAAAATCCACCGTCTTTTTATTATAACGATTGAGGAATGGATTTTCTTGTTTTGTGTGAATGAAACTTCTTGGTCCAACAGATGTTAACGAAGCAGTAGTAAAGCTACCCCCCTCCCCTCCCCTGCTCCTGAATGTTGCGAATCAAGTTCTCTGGGAAAAGGATTTTGGTTCTGCGGAAGGTTGCTTCAGAACAATAAAAAATAGAAGCGGAAACAGCAAGAAGGAAAAAGACTGGAAGAAGCTCTGTATACAGCTTCATTAGAAGAGGGTCTAGGAGTCATAAAAGGGCCTGAAGGAATCTTCGGAACGGCGCCTGGGCGGGTTCGCTTCTCATTCCATGATCTTTACACACACATCCTCACCGGTTGATGAGCTTTTAAAAATCTACTCTTCATGAGATAAAAATACAAATTATTGTACTTATAGTCAAATAAACTCATAACAAAAGGAAATTATCTCTCTACAAAAAGAGGGGACAATTTGGTGAAAGAAAAAATAATGAGGGGTACAGGTAGGAAAGTCGGCGACTTTTATAAATCTAATAAATGTATCTTAAATCAACCAGATGAAAAAAAAGCATTAGAGACTTCAACAAACTCGTCCAAGAAATTGAAGGGAAAAAAAATCTGAATATTTTGAAAATAAAATTTGAAAAATTAAATTTAGACAGCGGCTTTGACCGGAGCCGTTACTCGGCTGACTCAAAATTAGCAAAATTGCGTAGAAAATGGGCAGTTTTTCTTTCATTCAGCCGCAGTGCGTTATTTAGGATGAAAAAATCAAAATAATTCCAACTAAACAGAAAAGTTTTCACAACTCCCTGGGGTATGGCAAAAATTTTTCTTTATGAAAAGCCAAAAAAAAGGTTTCCTGAGTGAGTTAACACCCTAAGATTTATCTGATATGTTTATAAATTTATTTGCAAATTAGATAAAATTATTGTTTGGTTAGGGTTGAAGTTAAAAATTTGGCAGATTCACAAATTCCCGATTTTTCTTTAATTGGTGAAGCCCTAATTTCGAAAAATTCTCCATTCTTCCAATGGTACGTTTGCTGCTTTTGATGTCGTCGGACTCGAGCCAGGACTCTCTGACAAAAAAAAAATCCTGTAATTTTGAAAATTCACCTGTAGGAAGCAGGAAATTGGAAAACCACAAAAGGATGAGAAAGAGCATGGATTTTGATTTTTATCCTTTTGTTTCGAGTGAAGTGAATTAAGATTGGAAGATGACTTAAGTACCCTTCGGTAGTTTTTTTCGGCTTTTTTTTCTTTTGTTCTAGAGGGAAGAAAGGGGGTAGTGCTTGAAAGGATATAAAAAAGTGTCTCGGTGGTGACAGAGAACAAGGGAGGTGTGACTGATCATTTGTTTTGAGACAAGGCCGATTTCCAAGGGCCAACCTAGGCGCCTTTAAAGTCCTAGGGGAAGAAGATGAAGGAGAAACTAAAATAAAAAATAAAAATTGGAATACACCCACCCACCAGCACCATCACCACCAACTCCCAGAACAAATCTTTCCAAGAAATGATTTCCAGAAGAGTACTAGATCTAACTGGGTGTTTTTAGTTAAGATAGCGGTGAGATGTTTTCCTTAATTTTCTGCCGACAAACCACACACAGACACGCGGGGACGGGATTTTTGAGTAAACTCGTAAAGATAAAGGATGATGATGGTGATAGAGACGATGGTGAATCCATGGGGGAGTAACCCTTTCCCCTTATGAACCCTGACCCTCCTCAACCCTTTGTCTTTATCTCTTAAGAAATAGGATCTGACGGCTTAGGATCTAATAATTATTGATGAGCCCAGGACGAGCGGAGAGGAGCATCGCATATACAGCTCCGAGCCTCAGAAATCCCATCTGGCTCATCTTTCTCTCCTCTTCGTCTCCTCAATTTATGGCTACTGTGGACCCTAATTTAATTGCTCATCCTTATACTAAACACACCCACCTGCCTACAACGGCTCGGATTTCTGGTACAAATGACTAATTTGCAAAGGGGATAGGTGATCCCACCAAAGGCTAAACCTATAGTTCTTAAGATAACGGGTGTACCATAAAAATGGCTACAAGCAGTTAATAGTAATCCCTGTTATTAAATGCCTTGTATTTATTTTTTCGCAAATTCAAAGGGCTCCACCGTATTCTACGCCAAATTTTACGTTAGGTAAGGTCCACCGTCAGATCATAGGGAGTATCCAGTGTAACTGCTCAATTGAAGCCGACGGTCTCGAAATTCACTTTAGAAACTTTATGAGTAAAATCTGCCCGAAGAGAAATTCATCCAGAGGTTTCCCAATTGTAATTGTTTTCTCAACGGTGGATGTCAATTTCTTAAGCCCTATGCAAAGAAAACGTGAGAGAATACCATAGGACTTTACAAATTTCTCGACGTGGGACAGCAGGATGAGTTTCTGCATAAGTAGATTTGATTCATAAAGCGTCCAAAGTGGATTTGGAGACCGCCGGCTTCAGTTGAGCAGTTACGCTAGATACACCCTAAACTGTACGGACGCTGAACCCTGTCTTACGTAAAATTTAGCGTAGAATAACGATGGTGCGCTTGAAATTTGCAAAAAAAAAAATTAAATAGAAGGTTCAGCGTTCAAATCAGCGTTCAAACAGCAACAGTAGCCATTTTTATGGTTCACCCGTTAAATGAAACAGGTTTTTTTTTTCTTGGAAGAAAAATTCACGTCCAGAATTTTTCAAAACGTCAAATGCGTTCTTTGGAAATGCTGAAGATGTAATTTTACGAACTCGAAAAATAGCAACAAAATATTCTGTACACTCGTAAAATAAATTTTTTCTAAAATCTCTCAAAATAAGCTATTCCTTATAAATGCTTTCTTCTTAGCTCCCTGGAAATTTTAGTTACCTAAAATCGCAGTATCAAAATGTATTTTAGAAGTTACATTTTTTTGAAAAATACGTCTTAAACTTAAAATACAACTTCTCTTAGAAAAATGCTTAAAATAAAATTGTATTTTTGAACCTCTTCCACGCCACCCTCAGTTTTTTCTTAAATTTTGCCTAATTTGCTTCATTGTAATACAGTTCTGGTGATGATGACGATGAATTGGATTTTGAGGAAGTAGAATGCACTAATCCTACGAGTAGATCGAACCCGAACGCTTCACATTTTTAAGGGAGAAGCGTATGGAAACGTTAGGAAGACATCTGGGACAAGATGAAAGGGGTTTGAATTGATGATGGGAAATGCTTGAAGACATTGAAGAGAAAACAATAGGAAAAAGGAGTGTTGTAGGATTTTTGGCTTTTGCTTCTGCTGCCGGGAAACGACGCTTCCGGGGACAGAACTACGTAAACACCTGTTGTATTTTCTATTTTCCACTATACACTACCCCTGTACGTGTACATCTCCTCGATCATATTTTTTATTTATATTTATTATTATTTTTTCCTTCTCTCTATTCTATTCTATTCTTCTTCACTAACTTCCTCTCCGTAGCTCTCTCCGCCGCTATGCATAATCCTTTAACTCATAGCAGCTCAGCCAAAAATAATATTCATTCAATTAACGTCATAAAAATTTCTCACCCGGAAAGAATAAGAACAAGGACCTATTTATCAATGTAAACTTATGCACCCCCCCCCCCCCTTTACTCCTGCTGATTCCTTTTGTTTCGCTTCAACTAAACAAGGAGGGCTGGTCATCATCATCAATAATCCACTTGCACTGCCTTTGCGTGTGCCTCTGGGGGCTTCATCATTATGAATCCCAAGAAAAACTAAATCCTCCACTGCGTTACGCAATTATAATTGTTCTGGAAAGATTTCTAGCCCTGAGCCTGGTAGTGGCTAATGATCAATGTCAAACGGAAAACCGCAAACATGGTCTAACCGCATGCAAAAATAAAATACTGAGAGAAAATCAGGAGGCGAATCCCCTCCCAAAAAAAATCTGAGGTGTGATTTTGATGAGAATATAATCCAATGAACATGACATTGGAATTTACAAGCCCGCTTTTCTTGTTTACCATAAATAAATTGTTCGTGGAAATCTAGCTACTGTCAGCCAAGCGGTTGGTGTTGGGTTAAGGGATCATGGGAAGAGCCCTTGTTTGTGGACTGAAAATGAGTCGGCAAGAAGTTAAGGGAGACAAAAGGACGAGGGAAGGTAGCTCCTTTGGAAAGACTAAAGACTTGAGGATCCTTTTGATTTTACCTGTAAGGATCGAAGGACTTTTACTGGAGTTACCGAAGAAGAGCCTCATCTCTCTCATCATCATGTCAGCACTCAATCTTCAATTATTCTCGGAAGGTCACCACCACCAAAATCTACCACAATGCCTTGTGTATTTTTCCTATTCTTCTATTTCCCTAACACTTACACCAAAAAAAAAAAGAATCCTATTGTTACCATTTCCTACAAGGAACATGACAACTGACTACTACATCCCCCATCCTTAACTCCTACTTCAAACAGATCTTCAGCAAATAGCTATCTCATCTGAGGAGAACGGGAAATCTCAATTTTATGAAAACGGCAGAAATCCACTGCAAGAATTTTTATAGTTTTTAAGCAAACTGATTTTTATATATTTTGAAGCTGGATATATGTGAAAATCTTTGCGAAAATCCCCTCTATGGAAATCCCGTCATGCAAAAATACCTTCCAAAAATTAAAAGGACCTCGGCATATTAGCATAAGGAAAGTTGCACCAAACAACTTTAAAAGAAAATTTACGGCCTTAACTCAGTTTTCAGCGCAGAACCGATTAGTGAAAGTCATTTTTCCGAATTCGAATTGATTTGACCTCAGGAGGTCACTAAAGGTCAGCTCTTTGACCTCACGGGTCTGGACAAATGATACGTCGATCGAAAGGGCTTGATGTCCTCATTCTAAAAATAAATAGGGTCAAGGCGGGTAATTGTGATCACGTCGGGTGATTGTGATCACCCGTTTTTCACCTATTTAAAAGCGGTTTTTTGGGAAGTGAAAATTTGGAA
>JABASM010002466.1:0-11009 GCA_019776545.1 Brachystomella parvula | reverse complement strand
TTGAGCCTCCGATCCAGACTTGACCTGTAAGACGAGGCGCTGCCGGATTTGATAGGTCGTACTGCATAATATTTCCGTGGACCCAGTTACTGAAGTAGAGGAATCTGTCATCCAAGGAGATCAAAATGTCTGAAATCACTCCTGGCATCTGTGGAAGGATCCATCCGGTGACATTTTTTGGTGGAACGGAAATCATTTGATCTGCTACCCACTTGGTCCCACAATCCGATTGGTGGAAATGAAAGACGTTGGAGGAGAGGGCACATCCAACGTACCCATGTGCTTTTTTGGGGTCATGGAGAAATCGGATCTCCAAGGGCATGACTCCATTGGGTCCTAGCTGAATAGTCTGCAAGTGCTTCCTATCTTTCCAGCTCCATACATCCAGGCTTGAGCCGTAGAGGCCTAGTGGAAAAGCAAATTAGGAAAGAATGACGGCTAAGTAGAAGCATCCATGTAATTTTTTTCTTATTTAATTTGTCAAAAAATTGAATACTTACCATTTTGCACATCAGCAGGATTGAATCCAGACTTAAAGGCCTTTGGCGCTCCCCATTGGGTAGAGATCATGACGTCAAAGTAAGGCTGATACCAGTAATCATATCCGAAGGGCGTCTTCTCGTCTCCCCATGTCCCTGTAATCCCAAAGAGAATATAGCCTTATCAGCACGGTAATTACTATTTTTCGTTAATCTCATCGTACTACCTTTGACTTTGAAATCCTCGGAGACGTCGAGGAGTAGAAAAGATCCTTGAGCAGTACCGTCGGGTTTCCCCATTGTGGAAATCATGATTTCACCGCTAGGAAGGCAATGGGCCGTGTGAGGGGTCGCTACGCCCAGGTTATGAAGCTCCTGGCTCTCAATGGTCTTATAAAGCTTAGGAGCCTTTGGATCTGCAGAGAGGTCAAGGATGTACACCCTGTCGCTCATGAGACACGGGACAACCAACTTGTTACGCCGAAGGGTGCGGTGATCATGACAACTGCTGCAGACGTTCCAACCGAAGTGGTGGAGCTCATCTCCTAGATTTGGCATCTCAAGGCGATGGATCACCTGATTCAAGATTAAATTCTAATCATCCTTGCTTTTTCTTTTTAGGCTAACTATATTGTGGAAACTAACCTTGAGAAAATCTGGACTGCTGGGATTTATGTCAATAGTTGCCAAATAATCCGGTTTGGTCTTATCCAACTGAATGCAAGGAATGTAGAGGATCTCTTCCCTTGGCCCTTTCATGGCGTCAGCTGGAGTTCGGTACCCAGGTCCTGAACGCTGCGCATGACCACCGTGGCCGTTCTCAAGCCCATATCCATACACAGCATTCGCCGCCCCATTCACACCATTCGCCGCCCCGTTCACACCATTCGCCGCCCCATCCACACCGTTCGCCGTCCCATTCACAGCATTAGCATTTACCTCCATCTCCTACTTCCCTGAATTTAGAATATTCAACAACCTGTTTAGAAAACTGGAATTAGAAAAATTGGCTCTTTGTATAATGCTATGACGATTGTAGGGCAAGTGGAATAAAAATGGCTTACCGGCAAAAGGGATTTCAGGAATAATTCACTTTGAAAAAAGCAGAATGATTTTTTTGAAGAAATTCTAGGGTTTCTGGAAAAATTTTCCTTCAAGCCTCTATATTTCTCCAGACTAGAAAATAATTATTTGTGGGTCTGTCGGGCCGGGGAGAGAAACTGGAATGGAAACGTGCTCCGATGCCTCAGTCCTATTTATTGAAAAAATCGATGCTCCTTTAAATCCGAAGGAGAGGTGAAGGATAAGTTGAAGGCCCGGACACAGTCAAACTGTTTGATATTTTGTGGGACGCAGCTAATAATCTATAGTGTCTCAGCCTTCTTCATATCTTTATTATTCCATTACCCGTTTTCCTTGAATTAATGATAATTTTTCTAGAGCGCAGGCAGAGAAAGAACTGTGTAACAGGGTATGTATGCAATACATAATTAAAATTGAATGAAAAAAGGAGGAGTGCACAATAGCTTCCATTAAAAGGTTTTAAGTTTATTAGAGGCTGACGCTGACCAGACTAATTACTTCTTGCGTTGACCTTTAATGGGTTATGGATTTATGGCTTTGAACTTTTATAGCGATGAGGGGATATCTAGAAAATAATGGAAAATGGAATCCAGGAAAACCATTAGCTTGGATAATAATTATGAACAATGATAATTAAGCTGACTTATGTTTGAAGAGTCTTTTAACTCTCAAAAACACGTCCTTCAGCTTTCTTATCGTAATCGTTCCTCATAACTATTTTGTTGTAAGTAAAATACTCCATCTTTGCAGCAAGCATGGCATGCTTGGCCAAATGCTGATACTGAGCATGCTCTGTAAAATTAATTTTGCTAGGACTGGGACTACGTGCACGATGACCCCAGACCCAGTAGGGTATAAGGGAAAAGAACCTTTTTTGAGACTGAGACCTATGATTTCATGATTTAAGATGACTTTTTACTTCACTTTTCGTGACCCCTAGAAAATTCTAGAAGAAAGCCTGAGCCTTTCCACCATAACATGAAAGCATGAACCCTGATTTTCCAGTGCCAGTTTTCCCATTTCGTTTCCTCACGGCCAAGTTAGCAGTATAAACTCCTCTTCGTTAGTGATTATTGAAGGAATTATTAAAGGATCTTTACTAAAGGGCCCAAGAGAAGTAATTTCATTAATTGGAACAGCCATGCAGTTATACCATCATTTCATATTAATTGGGCTTGTGGAGATGGTAAGATCTTAAGAAGCAAAATGGCAGTTCGCGCTTCGTTTCTGGGTAACTCATGATGAGGATGAATCCTTGACTCCAGGTCCTGGCTTCCTGGATTTGGGTTTTATTTATCAATTCTCTTCTCGCTACTAACAACGGCTTCCTGGATACCTGGAGCTGGATCAGTACTCTAATCCTCACTTTCTTGGGTAAGTTTACAAATAGATTATGGTTCAAGTATTTTTATATGGGTCGAAATAAAATTTTTGTTCATGAAATTTTCATTTTTATTTTAGGTTGCACCTTGGTCTGGCTAATTTATATGATCTACCGACTCTACTCCTTTTTCATGGTTTTCTCTTATGTTGTTGCACTGGCGGAGGAAAGCGAAGTCCAAGAAGATCAGTTACTGATCATAGCTGCTACAAAACAGAGAAGCAAGAAGCCAAAGAAGCGATTGTATTAAAGATTCAAACAGCTTTGCCCTATAAACAAAATTATTTTTCCTCCTCCCACTTTGAAAGTACGTGAATCAATATTTAACTTATAAAACTTCGTTTTACTTAATAGAATTTTCAGGCCCCTTGAAATTAAAAGTAATTACTGGCAGTGCAGTTGGCAGCAGGCAAAAAAATTTGTGTAATAAATTTTCAGACAGCTTTTATTTATTTGGATTTGTGATTGGACATTTCTATGCTCATGACGCTGGGACTTATAGAAATTGTAGTTACTTAGAGTTAATTAGAAATTAGTCTTTTTTTTTTACCAGTGCAGTTGAGCAATAAGGAGCAGGTCAAGAGCACATTCCCCCCCCCCCTTACCTCGGAACCCAGCTACCTCGGCGATAAGGGAGGGGGGGGCGGGATCGTGAACATTAAGCTTTCGGATTAATACCTGAAATGCATTGTTTCCGTAAGCCTTCCAATGCTTTTTTGTTGTTGAATTCTAGCTGGCGTAAACGAATTAATGCCACTGGAAAAAAAAAATTCTATTTTTTCCCTTACTCAAGTCGAAGGAAAGTAGTATATTATCAGTCTGTCAATCACTGGAAATTAGAATTAATTTTAGGAGTAGCAGGAAGAAATTAGACAAAGCCTTGCTAGTTCTGGGATTTCTGACATTACTGTGCTGTGCTGTAAGAATCTGGAAGCATTCTTAAGTTGACTCTTTTAGAAAATGGATTTTCCTTTAAGTTCGATTCAGAATGGCCTGAATCCACCACCGGCTACCAAAGAAAAATATTTCAATATGGAAGACGCCCTGAAGAAGCTGGGTGAGTTAGTTACAGCGGTTAACAAATTCTGAATGTCAAAATATTCCACAGCATCTATATCTGCATCATTTTATTTTGTTAAGACAAGCCCCGGAATCAGGGTGCAATAATAATAGAAGTAGTAATTAATTAATTATAGTAATAATAGTGTTGATTATTAATTTATAATTTTTAGAACAAGCTGAAGTTATAAGACACCATCTTCCAAATTAGATAATGAATCCTGTAATTTTCTTCTATATATTACAGTTGATGATGATGATGAGATTGATGTAGTTAATTAAAATTAAGGGAAAACAAACCTTCACCGTTTTTCACCCGTACGCCTAGATCAATACCTTAATTATTTGTATTTTTGGCACGCCCCACGTTCCTGGTGTGAGTCGCCAAATTGGTCATCATTGTCATTTGTTGTTCTGGATCAATTTTGCCTGCATCCACTGCCTCAATAATAAACTCCACCACCACTTCTAACATCGAGTTTAAGTTTTCGAATATCATTTTTCTTTTTTCCTCCTGAAGAGATAAAGAGGTGGAAATTAAAAATTCAGAGTTGCCTTTTTAAAAGAATCATAAAATCGCCAAAAAAAAGCTTACCGTCTGATCCAATTCTTCCTTGATCCCAATTAAGAGCTTCATTATTCCTTCTTGCTTTGGGTCTGGAAAATTTTCCCTGATGGCTTGAAGGAGTCTTAGCCTTCGGGCACGATCAATTTGTTCTGTCATATAAAATATTTTACTTTATACTTGGATTGAACAAACTTACGGTTGAAATGCTCATGTTAATGTTAAAATCAGCCGTATTTATAGAAAATATTTTATCAAAATTTAATTATACTTACTTGAACTGATAACTTGGTAAACTCCCGTAGGCCCTGTTTCCTGATTGAACGTGGCAAAGAAGAAAAAAATGGTGGTTTTCACCTTTTACCTTCCAAGCAAGTTATATTTAGAGCGAAGCTTTCAAAACACAAGTAAAGGAGGGGGTAACGCCGAGGGCAGCAAACTGTTTCAGGTAAGTTAAGAACCCTTAAGGCCCCACATGGCCAACCCACTGTCCGATTATTCTCAGAGCGTAGTTTTATTTTCGTTTCACTTCCAATAGGATTCAGCGTATTTTTTGCGTAAACTTTTGGCTGAACAATTCTAATTTTTTACGAGTATAAGGAGCAAGCTAACTGAACGTTCACCCCCCCCCCCCCTTACCTTGGTGCTAGGTACCAATTACCTAGGTGCCGAGATAAGGNCCCCCCCCCCCCCCCCTTACCTTGGTGCTAGGTACCAATTACCTAGGTGCCGAGATAAGGGAGGGGGAAGGGGTCGTGAACATAAATTTTTTTTGGATTAATACCTGAAATGCATTGTTTCCATTACCCTTCTAGTAATTCCTTTTTTTTGTTCAGTTCTTGCTGACATAAAGAAATTAATACGACTTGAACAAAATTCTGTCAATGCTCTTGCCAGTGAACTTCTATTGTTTCTCCCCACTCAAGTTGAAGGGAAGCATTATCAGTCAGTCGATCATTAGAAATTAGAATAGAAAATTCTTCTCGTGAAGTCATTAGAAGGCAGAGCAGGAAGATAATTTTAGGAGTAACAGGAAGAAATTAGAGCAGGTGAAGTCGCTGCTAGTTCTGAGTGAGATTTCTGACATCACTCTGCTGTGCTGTAGGAATCTGGAAGCATTCTTGAGTTCCCTACTCCTAGAAAATGGATTATCCTTTGAATTCTATTCAAAATGGTCTGAATCCACCACCAGCTACCAAAGAAAAATATTTCAGTATGGAAGACGCTCTGAAGAAGCTGGGTTAGTTAGAATTACTTGAAGCAGGAAGCGTTTCTTTTAAGTTCTGAAATATGATTTCAAGTATTTCAAATCAAAAATTTCAGGTGGCTACTCCCGATTCCAGATTTTCGTCACCATATCTCTGCTGCTAATTGATTTTCCTGCTGTTATGATCTCATTAAACCCACTCCTTACAGGAGCCTCAAATGTGAAACTCTACTGTAGTACAAATTGGAGCAATTTGGAAATCCCAAAATCAGAATTTTGTAATGCTAGTTACTGCAATGGAGAAATTATTTCAGGAGGTGGAGAGCCATATACTTCTTTCGTGCAAGAGGTAAAATACCCTTTCTGTGATTTATGCATAAAGTGGAGCAGTGACTGAGATACTAATTTCAGTGGACCTTGATTTGTGACAAAAGTTGGATATCTGATACTATGATCAGCATACAAATGGCTGGAAATATGATTGGATCCATAGTCGTTGCATACTGCTCGGACAGGTAAACAGAAATGTAGAGCATGTGAATGACAGAAATCTGGAAAGGAAAATTTCCTGAACAGATTTGGAAGGAAGAAAGCATTTTACACCAATACGCTTCTCATGGGGGTGACAGGTGTAATCTGTGCAGTTTCCCCTGGTCCAATTTTCTTAGCGGTTGCTAGGTTCTTCAGTGGGTTCGCGATAGGAGGTAAATAAAATAATCCTGAATTTTCTTCGGCAGAATTTACTGTAGTATTTACCGATTTTCTGTAGCCTCATTTACAAGCCATTTCAATTATTTGATGGAGTTTCTCCCGAGCAAGTGGAGACAGGTTTGCGGCTGCGTGAGTGTTTGGAGTTTGGGTGAAATGACGCTGGGATTGCTGGGGTACTTAATTCCAGGGTGGAGAACACTTTCTTGGGTCACTGCTTTTCCAGCCTTCATCATCTTCCTTACTTTTCCGTGAGCATAATTTTGAGACTGACGTATTAATTTCATAACTCGGTTTTTTAAAGCTTAATTCCAGAAAGCCCACGCTGGGCTCTGGCTTGCGGAAAAGAGTCTGTTGGGGTGTCAGGGTTGAAAACGATGGCAAAATGGAACTCAAGGCCACCATTGACCCCAGAGGAAGTCCAGCTTCTACAGACCACTATCAGCCGGGAGAAGGATTTGGAAGATGTTGGAAAGGATCAATCCTGGAAAGTATTCAGGGACAAAAAGCTGCTGAAAATTCTTCTCGCTTTCTCCCTCGCCTGGTTTGCTAATGCTGTAATTTACTTCGGAATTAGTTTTAACATGAAGAATATCAGTGGGGATCCCTACTGGAATATTTTTTATCTTGGCTTGGTAGACTGTCCTGCTGAACTCTCGGGATTTTATTTTAGCAACAAGTTAGCTAACATAACCAATGCTCATCATTTTATGACCAGCTAATAATGAAATTTTAAAATTTTTCAAGGTTTGGAAGAAAGAAAACATTCGTCACGTATTTAACCATTGCCTCAATATTTCTAGTGGCTTTGGTTCTCGTGGAATTCTATCTATCAGCGAAATTCCCGTGGGCAATACTTGTTGTTTCCCTTTTGGGGAAATTTTTTACTGAAGGTGAGAATATTCAAGCTAAAAACTTAACGCTGTTTCCATTCTGAATTCAAAGGTAGTCTGCCATCCTTAACTTATTTTTAAAATTTAAAATCCCCTGAGCATTGCTTTTTGTTTAGTCAGAACTTATGAAATGAACTGAGCCACGCTTTTCTTTGTTTTTTCACAGGTTCTTGGGCTGTTATGGCCTGCTTCACCAGCGAGTCGTTCCCAACGGTTTGCCGTTCATTTTCTGTGAGCATTTGCGCTGCTGCTTCTACCTTTGGAGGGTAAGCGTATTAAATATAATCAGTGCGCTGTTTTTTATGTAATTCCTATCATGAAATTAATTACAGAGTAATTGCACCGCAGCTCCTGGCACCTTATATTCCTCACTCCGTTCCTTATGTTATTTTTGCTGGGTTATCTGTCCTCAGCTCCATTGTCTCACTCTCCCTTCCGGAAACAAAAGGGAAGCCCCTTGTGGATGGATGAAAACGAAAAAGGCGTCACAACATTTTATTTTATAACGAATGCTGGAATCTTTATAAGCTGTGTATTTTCTGGAGGAATTAACTCGAAAAAGGATACTGGCAAAAATTATGCTTTTTAAACAGGTTTAACCCCCGAGAACAGATCCGGAAGGTCTAAACAGGGTTTCCAGGCGTCTCTAATTTTTTCTTAAGAAATAGCGGATATTAAAATTTCAGCATTTTACTTTACAGAGCCAGAGTTGCAATTCAGACTTGAGTTTCCGCTTATAGAGCTTCTACGACTGAAATACCAAACGTTTTCGGCGCTGCTTTCCCTACATTTTGAATAAATAAATAAAATGGAAGATTTGTCCTAATTTATCCTGCATTTCTAAGCTCAGATATTTGCTGAACGAAATTTCTTGCCAGCGGTTGCTAATTTCCAGCTTTCAGTCTGTGTTTTTTGGAGGAACTTTAAAAGCAGGAGATTTTCGTGTTTGCACAAAAATAGGAGTCACCTTTGACATTAGCAGCTTGAGGAAGTCGTGCCATGGTCACTGTTACCGCTGGCACTCAAAAGATCTAAATCTGGAATCCAGGCCTTGGTATCCAGGATTCAGTATTAAGAGCTCATAACCGTCATATAAAGCAAAATGGAGTGTAGATGAGAACTACTATGTGAAAAAATCCCTTGAGTTATCGAAAATCCAGCTGAAAAGTTCAGAGTTTATTAAAAAGTTAGTAATCAGTCATTGATTTTACATTTTTTAATCCAGATGTAAATAAAATTAATTTTTCCTTCATCAGTGTTTAACAAAGCATCTGGGGATGGTGGGATTCAAATTGACGATCCTGACTCACTCCAAGCTCGATTCCCGTGGCATGGCCCCACCTGCTGCTTCTTCTCCTCAGATAAGAATGCTTTGCTTATTATTCGCTTCCAATAAAAATTGTGTCCTGTACCATAATATTGGAAGAAATCCAGAATATTATGCTCAACACTGTCGAATTATTATTATTGCTGTTATTTTGAACGAACTGTTACAGAGTCTAAGGAGGAGTATATAAAGTAGACGTAATAAGAAAAATGTATCAAAAACAGTCTGAAAAATGCTTATTCTATGCCGAAGAGCTTCTTTATATCTCCAATGCTGAGCCCTGTTCCAGTGACCTTGTTTTTGCCCAGGAGATTTTGTGCTAGCTCCAATTTCTCCCCTTGAAGCTCCAGAACCCGCTTCTCCACTGACTCCGACACAACGTACCTATAGAAAAAGAAACAAAGAGATCAGTGTTTGACAGATTTTTGAAGGAATACAGCGAATTCAAACAGAAACTTACCGATGGATGGTAACTGGCTTTGTCTGGCCAAAACGATGGATTCTGTCTTGGGCCTGTAGCTCTAGCTGCGGATTCCAATGAAGATCCATGAAGAACATATGATTTGCTCCGACGAGATTGAGGCCCACGCCTCCAGCAGCCAAAGACAAGAGCATGATTTGTGGGTGTTTGCAATCAGGATCGTTGAACCTTCGTGAGATGTCTCCACGATCCTTGATAGGTATTTGACCTTCGTTCGTCAAACGGAAATGAATTAGACGACTTCTGTAAAATAGAGCCAAGGAAAAGCAATTTGAAATTACCGTGGATTTCGCAGGTGGAATACCCAAGGTCTTCAAGATGGATTTTTAAAATACGAAGGAAGGTTGTCCACTGTGAAACCACCACCACTTTGTCCATGTTGCGCTTCTCAATTTTCGCAGTTTTCTTGATAGCGACGAGGTCCTCGAGAAGCTGAATGTAATAAATCAAAAATGAATAATTTTTTTTAAGAGTGAATACTGCCGACTCAGATTTAACCTCACCTTAATAATCTTTGAAGACCGGTAGTTTTCGGTAAAAACAGGATTGTTCATTGAGATGATTTCGCCTTCCTCTAGGGAAGCGTCAGACGTATCAGCGTCATCCTCAGCAGGTCCATCCTCAACCATCTAAAAGTATAAGAACTAATCAATGTGGCGGTTCAAAACTAATTTAAACCCTATAACCTAACCTGTTTGATGAGATTAGGAAGAAGGACGCATTGGCGAGTCCGAAGCAATAAGACAAGAACTGTGGAGTATTTTACTCCACCTTCCACTGGAGCAAGCTGTTTCCTCCCTCCTGAAACGAAATTGTCAGCCGCTTCTTGCTTCTGTTTGGCAGCTTCACTGTCAGCCAAGAACTGGGCGAACTGAGATCTACAGCCAATCAAAATTGGCATTAAAACTCAGGACAAGACTCCCTTGGCATTGATATTCACTTAGCAAATTCCTCGAGATGACTGTAGACTTCCTTTTCAGGTTCTGACAACGTGATTTCAACGTCTTGAACATTCTTCTCTGGGATTTGTGGAGCATCAGTTTTCCCTGAAATCTCTTCCTTAGTACGACGGAGAATCAGGGACTGGCCAATTATTTTTAAACATTCCGCACTTTGGGCCGTAGAAGACAACTTCTTCAGTCCGATCCAGTGGTCCCATAACTTCACATCATTGAATGGTGAGAGTCGAAGAAAGTTCACCAAGGAGTACATGTCTGATGGTCTGAGGGTTTAAAAAAAATACAAGTAAAACAATGCCACTTAATTCAGCTGAAATTATCAACGGCGAAATGTTGCTCACTTGTTGTGGATCGGAGTACCCGTTACAATCCAGCGCTGTTGAGCGTTGAGTCGGCAAACAGCAAAGGCCCAGTTTGTTTTATCGTTTCGAATCGTGTGCCCTTCGTCAAGAACAATCCTTTCAAAGTTTACTTTCATTAGCGGACTACCACACTGAAAAAAAAACGACGAGATTATTAACTAATTTTCATAAGGCTACGTTTTTTCCTTACAGAGTAGAATCTCTCATCTCCCTTAGGAATCTCGGATGCCAAAGTGTGGTAGGTGCTGAGCACAATTTCGTACCTGCTAATTCTATAGAAAAAAAAATTCAAAGTAAAATGCCATCCATTTATATTCAATATTGGATTATAAAAAATAAAACTAACTGAGCTGCAGTAACTCTAGAGCGAGTAGGGCCATGGAACACCAGAAGCTTAGTGTTCCTAGACTTCGACTGGATTTCATTTTCCCATTGACCAATGACGCTCGGCGGCACTACGATAAGTGTACATTTGCTGGGGATGAGCTCTGAAAAAAAAATTAGT
>JABASM010002465.1:0-11009 GCA_019776545.1 Brachystomella parvula | reverse complement strand
AAACTGATGCACCGAGCCTGTGGTCTACAGCAACTCAACTTTAATTACCATTTTAACCTTTGTATTCTTTCCGTCTAATTTTAAGTTTCCAATAATTTTCTCAACTTTTCTTAACTCTGGCAGATTTCTCTTTGGCGTTTGAAAAAACAATTCGCTATCACATTGCTCCTTGAAGAACAAGAAATTCAGGTGGCTTGTCTTCATTTCAAGCGAACATTGTAGTTCACAGGTATTCTTGTTTTCAACAGAATCTCCTGTGTTCATGAAACTTAAATATAATTAAATGATTGACATGAATAATATTGAACATGGTAACCCGATACAACGATTTTTTGAATGAACGAGTTGAAACGTTCAAATATATGAAAATACCTCCAAGCAGTTCATTAGGTAAGAGTTTTTTTTTGGCCAAGGCGCGAAATATTCAAATTCAGCTCTATTAAGTTTGAAAATGGACCCAAATTAGTAGTTTTATTAGCCGTTTTTGAAATTAGCTTAAAAAAATATACTGGCCTTCACAACTTTTGAAAAGGCGCCTAGCAACTTTTAAGTGGGCTTTTGATGAGTGCTGGGAGTTGAGCTTGAGATAACTCACAGCGTCACGATTTTTGAAAATTTTTGATTTCGTGCCAGAGCAGTTATAAGTTCGCGGCTTTTGCGGGAAATACAGCAGCTATGATTTTACTTTTTTTTGTATTACCTGGAATGCATTGAATGAGCAAATGCGTTCAATTCGTTCCATGTCAACCCCAATGTCGTCAGAGGGATTTTCAAGATACCCCAGCGAGGGCCCGGCGTAGAGATCGTAGATTTCCGACGCAGCGTTCGGGTCGTTCCGGAGTAACTGCGCCACGCCTTCTCTCAACTCCCCTAATTTCTTAATTTCTCGAGCTAGGCGGGAAACTGAATTTAAATCCGGATAAACGATTGCCAGGGCTTTTGTGACTATAATCAGTTCTCCTGGTAAAATATTCTGAGTTGCAATCAGACCACGCCCCCTTCCTTCCAAATCCTTGATGCTGATTGGCCCAACGTGTTCTGGGATTCCCTGATTGGGATCTTCTGATTTTCTTTGCAGCAATTTCACTATGTTGTACTTGTAATCTTCGTGAGCCTGTTGATCTGATTTCCGGTAGTGCCGATAATTTGGGAACTCTGCCTGCGGACTAGGCTGGAAGAAATCAAGAATAAAAAATTCTATAATTATTTCAAAATTTTGAGAGCAAGAGTGCCTTTTCGCTGAGAAACTTGATTTTAAATTATAGAGATACCTTGATTTTATCAACGCGTTGAAATCCATATGGCCGTGAATAGAAAAATTGTTGCTCGCCCATCAAAAAAATTAAAACGAGAAGAATAACGGAGATAAAAGGAAAATTAAAAAAAAATCTTACTAAGCAGTAGAGAAATGATCCGAGATAATTTAGCCTTTGAAAGAAACTTTATTTTTTGGCAAAAGATGCAGAAAAGATTCCAACCTAAAAATAGAACGAATACGAGTTCTTCGTTGGTTTTTTCCCGTTCCGGATTATTTTCCTGTAAAGCTTAATAAGGCCTGGTCTCAGATCGACTTTCATGCCGTGAAACCGTCTCGAGACAAGAAATCTTGTGCTCTCGCGAGGCGATTTTGGAAGCTGAACTCACTTCTTAGATTCTCGCGACGAAAATGGTCATAAAATTATCGCGACGTTAAAATTCCCATGAGTTTCGTCGCGAAAAATAGGAACAAGTATCTCGTCACGAAAAATGAGTTGTTTCAACTAGAAACCCTTCCAAGTGGTGATGAAAAAAACTTTATACCCTTGGGGAAAAGCTATTTTTAATTATTCCCATCTAAAAAATTCCATTTTCTTCAGTCACATTTCATCACCACTGCAGGGCTCTTGGTATTTGTGGCTATAAAACTTGAGCTCAATTAATAATAAAAGAGGTGTAACACGAAAGAAAAGTGTTGTAGGCAAAAAAGGCTTGAATCTTGATAGCCAAGATTCACAAGACGTAAATTCACATTATAGAGACTGATGACGAGGAAGACAGGCCGGGGAAGGAACAAGACGATATCTTTAAAATCGCACGGGCAAATTCCCGCGAATCGGTTCATTCTGGAGCTCCATAATTCTCCTCTCGAGACGAAACTGAGATTGACACAGAACATTTCCATCACGATAATTTCAACTTCTACAGCTTTTTCGGAACGAGGATTTTTTATTTCCAATCCCGCAAAAAAACGTCACTTTCGTGACGAGATTACCGCGACAAGAAATCGATCTGAGACCATGCCTTAACCTATCATGCGCAAAATCCTAACTTTGGTTGCATTAATTCAAAAAATGGGATATTGGTTCCGTGATCAATGTCAGAGGTGGTTGGGCTTGGGAGGGCTTCTGGCTGACGCATCGATTACACTTGCCATGGATGTAATAATCTTGAGCAGAACATGATCATTTTTCTCCAGATTCGTTCCAAATTCCTGGAAGATGAGGTTGTATGGATTCCATGCATGCCGTGGGATTCTAGAATTGCCCTCATGTTCTTCTTCCTAACGGGTGATGACTAGAAAAGGTTACAGGCATAAATCCAGGCATAAAATACTCCGTATTAATTATTTTTGAAAATTTCAAAGTCTCAATCTTCTGTGTATTATGTATCGCTTGCCGTCCATTCAGTTTAGGAAATGTCCTGCGTAGCTTCAGGATTGATGAAGGTCTTCAAATCTGTTCTGGAAGCTTTAAGAGTAAAATCTGTTTTTCTAAATTTCGAGAAAAAAATCGAGTCCAACCCCAAAATAATTTAGATTCACTTTTATTTTATTTTATTTTTCTAAGAAAAGCAGAGGCCTAAACGGCTTCGTAATATGGATAAAAATCCTGGTACGTGACTGTGGGAATATTCTTTTCTCCAACCTCCACATTAAATACCCTAAACTCAAAACCTGAAGACGGGCCTTCCAAATAACCGGACGAGGGGAGCAGGTAGCGGACGCATTTCTTTGAAGAACGGTTTTTGGTATTTACACAGCTAACGAAGAATTAATTGGTTTGAAGGTTTGATTGTTTCCATTTTCCTAAGTCCAACGTTTCAATGCTTTTCTTTAGCATATTTGAAAAAAGAGCGAAAAAATAGAGGCATTCCTCTCTACACCTTCACCTTATCACATTTTTGACTTAGCCTCACCATGGATGATGATGAGCACGAAAAGATGTTTATGTAATCTATAAAATTAATCGAGGAGGAACTATATCTTCCGAGATTAGCGCTTCCGCATGACTCCATCCTCTATTCGCTTCTATTCATTTATTTATTTAATTATTTTAGACTGCCGTTCATAATTTTTGGTGTTGTCTTTGGGATATGTACTCTCGTGCCTGTGATTATTTGCGCCGTTGTTGCCTGCGTTGCCTGCTACATGGGCAGGCGTCATCGACAGCTTCTTGGGCAACAACAACAACCGCGTAAGGATTTCTTTTCTTTAAGTTGGAAACGAATGCATAAATTCAAGGTTCCTTCCTTTTTTTTTAAGCTCCCTACAACCCAGGCGTACCACCCCCACCACTACCCGCTTCTCCATTTCAGGCAGACAGGGGTCTCCAACCTGGCTACTACCCACCACCTCCACCAACTTCGGATAGCCCTTTAGTTTAGACTACTTTGCTATGACATGGACATGCTATGCAAAATTAATGGGGCAAAAAATTAAAGTTTGTTCTGTTACAACCCGCTCTTAATAAAAACGTCAAGGAATAGTTTTCTTGTTTCAAGCAAAACGTAGTAGATGAAGTTCAAACAAGAAAAGCGCGGGAAAAAAAGGGTGGAATTCAAAGGAGGACAGCAAATTTCGCTATAGAAAGCCCCGTTAGATGCTCTACTAAAAATATATGCATTATAGCACCCCTTTAGGTTACCGTACAGCTTTTTCCACTGAAATGTTTTTGGAATTCACATTCACTTGACCTTTCAGGGTCACCAAAGGTCGGTATATACAGTTGCAGGGGCCTCGTGGGAGCGTCCCTCATGGGCCCCATACCCCATGGGCCTCAGTCCCGCTCATGGCCCCGCTTCCCACGATCTTTTCAATAAACAAGAGTTTTTTTTTCGAAATCTGAAATTTTTTTAATTTTCCCATAATTCAAAATTTTTGATCCAATTTGAAAAAAAAAATTCAAACTTCAAAAAGTTCAAAAACTTCAAAATTCAAACTTTTTGAAGTTTGAATTTTGTTAAAATTTAAAAAATTTGGGGTTTGGTAAAAAATTTTCCAGTTTGAAACGAAAAATCTAAACTTCAAAAATTTTGAATTTTGGAAATTAAGAGTTTTAAAGAAATTTTAAATTTCGAAATTCCAGCTGATTGAAAAGATCATGGGAAGCGAGGCCATGAGTGGCACAGGGCCCATGTGGCATATGCTAAAAATTTTCCAATTTAAAACAAGAATTCAAACTTTAAAAATTTTGAATTTTAGGGAAATTAAAAAAATTTCAGATTTCAAAAAAAAAAAACTTCCGTTTATTGAAAAGATCGTGGGAAGCGGGGCCATGAGTAGGACTGAAGCCCATGGGGCCCAATGAGGCATTGGGGCCATGAGGCATGGGGCCTATGAGGCATGGGGCCCATATGCAACTGTATATGCCCTGTAGTCACGCTGGACATTTTCTAAATTTATATTGACAATGAGTCTGCTTAATGTACTAAAAATTGAGTGTAGAATATGATGGGGTCTTTTTTTTTTTTGAAACAATTAAAAGCATTTAGATCCCGATTTGTAATCGTAGTATTTTTTATTGCTCGCCCGTTGAAAGGCTTTGCAATGTTTTTGCTTATGCAAGTAAAACTGTAAATAAAAGCATTGAAAATTTTCAATGTCACCTGAGGAGTTAATAATTCCGTAACCAAGGGCTAATCATAATCACTTCATGATAAGCCCTTATCTCCAATTTAGGTTTTTATAGAAGTGGCTAGGTAATTGTGCTACGTAGAAAAACAATATATTGTTGCATTAGATAAGGTAGTTGAAACCTACAGAGTGTTATTGTCAGCTCCAGTTTTCAAGTTTTCATGGTCTGGGTCTCTGGGTCATCGTCCATTACTGCATCCGCTCAATAAAAATGGAAGACTAATTTATTCCTAAAATTCAACCCTGCCTCCACCCTGTACTGCAACAATGGGTGGAATATTGTCGGCAATTACTGTGGAGCCAATCATGTTCCTTCAACTGGCTGGTGATACCCTCACCTTCGTCATTTATCAAAACCTTTTCATTGACAAGGTAGTTTTCAAAGGTTTCAGTCAATAACAGCTACAAATTTGTCGAGTTTTAAATTTAAAATTAATTTTATTGCAGATTTGCTTAACGGAGCTCAAATATGACCCAAGAATTTGCCAAGCATATTCAGAACTTGGTGATAACGACGCTAATAACACGAACCAAGAGTACCTTGTTCCCATCAGCAATGAAATTCAGGTAAAATTTTCAAAACCTAGCGAAAACTGCATTTTTCCGAACGTTAACGACAGCTTCAGGACAGAAGGAAAGGAATTTTCACTGCCGAAGTATATTTTTGTGCAAAGTATCCCCTTTCTTTCAGTGTGCCTTTCGCTGACCAAAAAATCAAAAATCCATATATATTTCCATATTTCAAAATTAGAGTATACAAAATTTTAAGGATCAAAAAGTTAAAACTCAAAAACGAAAATTCAGAAATCCGAGTCTGAAAATTCCAAAACTCGCATTTTAGGATTTTGCAACTTAAAGTCGAAAATTCTAAAAATTTGAAGGTGAACTTTGAAAAGAAAACTCAAACCTGAAAATTCGAAAGGGCAAATTTTTATAAACAGATTCAAAAACATGAAAAATTTGTTCGAAATGTAACTGAACTGGGATTTAAACGTAAAGAGACTTTCGTCGGTGCGCTATAGCTGGTGGCTGGATGATTTTCCCGGGATTAGAACGGTCGTTTTCAACCGGTAGAGCCGTTTTTTTTTCATCTATATACAGCTTTGAAAATTTTAGCTAAAATTGCGCGTTTCTAACTTTGAAAGTCAAATTTTACAAGATCACACCACTGTTCACAAAATAATTCGTCCGAGCTTTTTACCGCAGAAATGCAGCAATGTTAAAATAATTTCAGTGCTGATCTTTTCTTAATTTTCAGACGGCGTCTTCCAGTTTCGTCCTCTACAACTCTCTAGTTGAAAATTCCCTCCCCGTGATTCTCGTCCTGCTACTTGGTGTTTGGAGTGATGCAAAAAGAAGAAGAAAGCCTCCCTTGTTACTTTCCCTGGTAGGCAAACTAATCCGGTCGCTGGGCCTCCTTCTCAACGCCTACTTCATGAGTTGGCCGACGATATTCCTTCTCTTAACGGCAGCCCTACCCCATAGCATCGGTGGAGCCAATGCAGTTTTTCACATGGCTGCTTTCAGCTACATCGCTGACTCCAGTGCCCCTAGACATCGGACATGGCGGCTGGGGTGTGCGGAAGCATTTTGGCAACTGGGTCAACCCTATTGGCCTCTACTTGGGTGCATACCTCTTCCAGCGAGGGGGATACATGCTCGTATTCTCAACTGCAGCGGCCTCTCACTTCATTGCCGTCGTCTACACACTCCTCCTCCTCCCTGAAGTCCCCCAACCCAAACCCCCACAGTTCACACTTGGGAAACATGGCTGGTACGGTACATGGGACAACAGTTTCGATGATGCGAGGGCAACGACGAAACGCACAAGATTTCTCAGCGAAAACATCAAGGATGAAGTGCCCAAGAACGACCCATTTGAGTCCCGGTTGTCGCCGGATAATAACAATGCACTCCTCGTTAGCAATTTCCCAAATGGAAGACAACGGCCAGAGTTGTACAGGAATTACTCAGAGGAGGAGAATACTAGTGAGGATGGTGGGAACGTTTCAGTCAAAGAATTTTTGCTGGGGGCTGTCAAATCCATTCTGAAGCCTAGGCTGAACCATAAAAGAAAGTGTCTTTTGGCCTTTGGGTTCATTATGCTCCTCACCGGACTTGTGCACCATGGTAAGCAGACTCCTATTTCCTCAATTTTTACCTTATGCCAGGAAATTATTTGAGAAAACGCATGGCTATAGACTTTATGGGTTAAAATTTCATAAGGATTTTATGGGTTTACTATCCCGTAAGGATTTTATGGGTTAGTATCCCATAAGGGTTTTATGGGTTAGTATCCCATAAGGGTTTTATGGGTTAATATCCCATAATGATTTTATGGGTTAGCATCTTATAAGGAATGGGGTTGAAATCCCATAAGGATTTTATGGGTTAAAATCCCCTAAGGATTTTATGGGTTAAAATCCCCTAAGGATTTTAAGGGTTAAAATCCCCGAAGGATTTGATGGGTTAAAATCCCATAAAGATTTTACGGGTTATTCTCTCATACTACCGGTTAACATGCTGTACCCTCGACCGAAGATTTTATAGGTCAGTACCCCAAAAAGGTTTTATGAATGAATATATCGTAAGGATTCAATGTGTTAATCTGCCGTAAGGATTTTATGGGTTAATCTCCCATATAGATTTTCAGTGTTTTTTAAGCATTACTATCTTCAAATTCTGAATTTTTTAGAATACGGAAGGTAATTAACAGATTTCTAATCTGCGAACTAACAAGTAATGTGCATTAATTTATTTGCAGGTGAGGTGAGTATGAAGTATCTCTTCACCCGGAATAAATTCCAATGGAGAGAACAGGAGTTTAGCAACTGGATAATTTTTGAAGCGTCCATGATTGTCCTGGGTATCGTAGTAGTCATGCCCATCATGAGCAAATGCCTCAAGATTTCTGATCCTTTTGCTGGGGCATTTGGGTCCTTGGCTAGACTCTCCTCGAAAATATTCTACGCCTTTGCGCATACACCCCAATTCCTCTACTTTGGTAAAAATTATCCTAAAAATTAAAAATTCCTTGGTTTTTAACTATTTTTAAATACTCTAAATCCATTTTTCATTCTCTAGGTTCCATTGTTGAAATTCCTGGAATTATGACGGCGCTCTCTGCTAGGTCACTCGCCTCAAAATCCNTAAATCCATTTTTCATTCTCTAGGTTCCATTGTTGAAATTCCTGGAATTATGACGGCGCTCTCTGCTAGGTCACTCGCCTCAAAATCCGTCCAGAGAGACGAAAGAGGTAAAGACAAGGAAAACAACAATAGAAAAAATCCATTGTTTAAATTTTTAGAAAAATACAGCTTTTTCTTTACTCCAAAAGGTCGAGTTTTTGCATTTCTTGGGTGTATTGAAGCCTTGGTTCCCCTCCTAGCTGTCCCACTGTACTCCCTCGTCTATTCCAGCACACTCATATACGCTCCTTCAGCCATTTTCTATCTCTCGACCGGAATCTACACAATTGTTTTCACAACGTTCGGGTAAGGATTCCAGATCCTAAATTACAAACTCATGTTTTCAAATTTTGACATCAGAGTAGGAAAAATGGGGAAATTGGAAGAGTGAACCTGTTTCGAATATTTTTCTAGGGTGCTCTACGTGGCCATGAAGCTGAAAGTGGTAGAGTTTACAGGGACAGACGTGTCCTCCCTCACAGAACCTATACTCCCGGCTCAAACAAATATTCCTGCCTACTGCTATAGGAGAACAAGCCTGTCTTGACTACCAGATCGCCACCACTCTTTCATAATAATAATTTATGAGGTTAACCATCGGGAATTATTTACTAGATTTAGATATAACGCTAATAAACGCAAAAAATTTAAGCTAATTTCCAAAAGGAATCACACCGTAAAGACTTTACCTAAATACGAATCCCTGTAATTTCTAAATTATCACAGCTCCTCGACTCCTCTCGCCGATATTTCAAGTTTTCGTCAAGCTAACTTAAGGTAACGGAAGGTGAAAATCAAGCGGAAGTGGAATTTAGTAGAGACTCAACTATGTAAATTCACTTCGCATTTCAAGTAAGACTTCTTCATCGTCCTCAGTGTCTTCTTCGTTGGGGTCGAATATTATCATTTCCTTGAGAGTTTTCTTCTTATTACGCGAAGCTACGTTGAGGCGCTTTGTAACACCGTCCGTGAGTCCACTCTGGGTTAACCTGAAGTCAAAGATTAAAACAAAAATCAGAAACTGAGAAATCGGAGTGAAAAGGAAAAGCAGAAAAAGAAAATTGAGGTGAACCAAAACCCAAAAACTGGAGAAACGAGGTTTACAAGTTGGTAAATGCATTGAAAAATTCAAAAAAACAATAAAAAAAAAAAAAGAAAAAGTCAAAGGCTGAAAAATGAAATAAGAAAAATTCTATAGACATACAGCTGGAGTAAAAACGAAGAACTCAAACGAGCTGCACGCGTGAATTTGATGAAAAACAGAGCAAAAAAATTCAGAGACGCAAAAAAAATGTAAAACTGAGAAATAAAGTGAAAATACAGAACTGAAACAATGGAAAAGAAATTCATCGGAATTCATTGTTGATATTGAAGGACTTTAAAAAAAAATCGAAAAACGCAGTGCAAAAATCCGAAAAGCCCAACTTACGCATAATCAGTCTCTTCATCATCAGAGTCATGAGCAAGCTGGAGGTAAGGATTATTTTTTGCAGGTCGGAACTTGTATCCACAAAGAACATAGAAAATAAATGTGGCCATTTCATAAACCATGGCGTCCAACCATTTGTACTGAAACGGAACCGTAATCTAAAAATTAAAACAAAACCCTGAGCTAAATTCACAAACCTCACATTTCATAAATATTTTTTTTCCGCTTACCTTGAGGAGCATGTTTATAATAATTCGAGTAAAGTAAATGTAACAGACAACAATCATGTAAAAATGACGGAACAATTTGAGCTTCCGAAGGTTTGAGGCTGCTTTTCCATCTGTTTGGGATGCTTCTTGTAAATGGCGGATCGACCTGTAATAAAATTTTATGTTTAAAATTGAATGAAACAAATATTGGATTTTGGGAAGTAAATATTTACCAAACGACTGGAAAGAGAATGGCACCACAGCACAGGAGATCCACGGACACGAAAATAACTTTCCAAGTCGTGTGAATCATTTGAGCCTCCTCAGATTCCTCCGTTATAATCTCAGCCACATTTGCTAGAATCTAACCCAACAATCCGCATTAGAAAATTTCTATATAAAATGGATTTCTGAAAATAAATTATTACCTGAAGTGGAATTACGATCATGAAGATTTTCTTGTCCTTATCAGAGAGTAAATGCTTTACAAAGGCATAGCCAGTTCCGATTAGCAAAATTGTAATGAAAAGCAGAGCTCCTTTCAACCTAGTCAAAATTAATTCAAAAAATCCGAAATCAGTCAAGAAAAAAATTGAAGAATTTCCATTTCCTGAATCCTTACAAGTGTATAACATAGTAGAGAATCGCCCATGCCTCAACGTGCGTCCCATATCGCTCAATTGAATGGTAATTAATTGCATGGAAGAGGAGAGACAAGCTCTTGATGTACACGAGTGCTCCCATTAGGTAATGAATTTTATACACAGCTACTCCCGTCTCTTTCCTATACAAAGAATAAAATAAAAATGAAACGAAAAAAAAGGTAAAAAAATCGATTGCTAAAACTCTCATAAAAACTCAATACGAAAAAAAAATCAAATAAATTGGGAAGGACAGAGGAAGTGAAAATAAATTTTTCTAAAAGGAAATTGAATTTTTCATTTTCTTACTTGCTCTTCTTAAGAATGAAAACCCAGAAACATCCGGAAATGAAAAATAGAAGTGACATCATAGTGTAGAGAGCGGGGAGTGGGATTTCGCCGGCAGACAGATAATTCCGATCACGGTTCTGCTCCACAATGTTCAGCTAAAAATCGAAAAGGAAATAAAAATTCAACCTCACGATCAAGCGCCCACAGAAAGCGAAAATAGTTTACATCAAGGCTGACAGGATGTGCAAGGAAGGCATCCCCATCACAGTGGTGAAAGTAGAGGTTGTAAGATCCCTCACTTTCCTCTGTAGCCACGTACACCAGAAACTAGAGAAAACAAAGAAAACATCATTCTTCCT
>JABASM010002464.1:0-11014 GCA_019776545.1 Brachystomella parvula | reverse complement strand
TGGGTAACTGAGGCGGTAAATCGTGGAGCTGTAAAGTATCCCCTCACAGCTCCGCGGAGCTGTGAGCGGAGCGGAAACGGAGCTGTAAAATCACCGGGGTGTATAAGGGTACCTTCTTTTCTTCTTCCTTCCTTCCGTTTTGAGGAGAGGAAAAAAAATCAGCCCTGCTCTTCATCCCTAGAAATCCAAGGCTCTTGATCTCAATTCCAACTGTGAAACTACGTCAACCGACTCTTTCTCCAAATTAAATCAAAATCAACCCTCGTATAATGCACACCTGGTGAGAGGGATAAAAAGAGTAGAAAAAAAAATAACTTAAGGAAACTCGAGCTCCAACCTTAAAATTTAAAGGAAATCTGAGGAGGAAGTAATTATTAAACATGAGATCAGAACCAACTCCATTCAAATAATCGAATTAACATCTCATAAAAAAAATTGTTATTTTCTACCATCGATTCATAAACAAGGTAAATTTTCGGAGAAAGTAATTTTACTTCATGAATTTAAAGAAAACCCATTTATATATTTTATTTTTACTTGGAAGGTTTTGTCTGAAGCAGTGTTCGAAGCGTACGCGTACGGCGTACTGTACGGGAATTGGGCTACGCTCCGAGATTCGAAAAGCGTACAGTACGGGTACGCGTATGCTTTTGCCTTTCTCAAATCCCGTACAGTACGGGTACGCGTACGCTTTTTCCTTTCTGAAATCCCGTACAGTACGGCCGTACGCGTACGCTAATTGCGAACTCTGGTCTGAAGTAAGGGCTTAAATAGGGTTTAGGCAAGCCGAAACACATTTCGCCGAACTGAGAGCTTGTTTCATTTCGCCGAAACCCACGTTTCTCTGTTCACGATTCGCCGTATCTTCACCTGCCTATTATCTAAACCCGAAGAAAATACAGTATACTGGAGAAAGTTTTGCACTTGAAAGGACAACGGCGCGATAACATTATGAAAGCTGTCCCATTCCACTTGCGGCCCTGCAACTCAGCATTAAACGTCAGGTCCTTGACCTAACGGATCTGGGCAAGCGACGCTTCGATCGGAAGCTTTTGGTATTTTGATTCCAAAAATATACTAAAGTTGGCCTTTACAGCTACAGCATGGCCGCTAGGCGTCAACCCTAAATGGCTTAATGCTGCAAGGTTTCTTATTAAGTTGTATGGAACAAATGCTATCGCGTCGTTCTCGTTGTCCGTTACATAATCGATATTTCGAAAGAAATATTTAAATAGTTTCGCTTTAAGTACTATAATTCAGCTTTAACCTTAAATACGTTGATTGCTGAAGTCGTCCTGTAAAAAAAAATAGGAGTTTCTTGATTATTAAAAAAGTAAAGAAATTTCTCCGGTAAATAATTTATTCGGACTGGCTGTATCCAGTGCCCGACCGTACCAGAGCCAGGCCCTGGTTACTAGTTTTACGGGTTTACTAGTTTACGGGTTTACTAGTTTACGGGTTTACTAGTTTACGGGTTTACTAGTTTACGGGTTTACTAGTTTACGGGTTTACTAGTTTACGGGTTCACAGGTTTACGGGTTCACAGGTTTACAGGTTTACGGGTTTACGAGTTTACGGATTCAACAAATTCACCGACGCAACAGGTTCAACAGATTTAACGGATTCAACAGATTCGACGGATTCAAGCCCGGTACCTTCGGGCCCGTCCTTGAGATGTTGTCTCAGGAAATCTGGTCGACGATCGGACCCATAGGGTTAATAGTGTGACTCATGAACAATTTGTTGATTATGATAGGCTGAAAAAAATTGTAAAAAGATTGAGAAAACATAATGCAAGAAATAGTAGTAGTCGAGATGTTATACAGTATTATTAAGAAGGGAGGAAATTCGGCGAATAGAGAATCGGTGCGAGACAGTTTGGGAAAAGGTCGTTTCGGCGAAATGAGATTTGGCGATTTGTTCGACCTTAAATAGCTTACAGGTTAAAAATTCGGCTGTAACGTCAAGCCCTTACAGGAACAACCCGATAAACTTGGTGGTCTGTAGCATTCAAACAACACAGAATTATATTCAGAATTCACTTAAATTTGTGAGGTAAATACGAGTTAAATAGCGGATGAGGGTCTTTCTTATCAGGAGTCCTTGTACTTTAACCTTACTCAATGATTACAGAGAGGCTAAGACTCAGATTATGAGAGCCATAGCACTCGCCTTTACAAAGTCTTAATTATATTCTTAGAATTAAGGCTGAGTTGACCATCCTTGGAAATGGGTGAAATTCCTATTGTTGACATTGGTGGGATTTCATTGGCTGAAAGTGGAAGAATCCCATCAGAAGATGACTGGAAATCAATTTCTGGACAGCTGAGGCACGCACTCTCATCAATTGGCTTCGTTTACCTGAAAAACCATGGTGTAGCTCAGAATCTGGTAATTCCATTCCTTTATTTTCCCAACCAGCGCTTCCCCATAGTAAGTTTGAACTTAATTCTAGAATCTTCGTAGGTTGATGAAGCGTTTGAGAAGAGTAGAGAATTCTTCGCCCTCGACCTGGACTCGAAAAAGAAATACGTTAAACCCACAGGACTTAATTTTGGATACGTTCAGCCCAACAGAGAAATGTATGTCAATTGAATTTCCCGCCATCAGTTTACGATGATAGCGTCCAGTATTATACAACTGAGGTGATTTATTTATTTGGTTTTGATTTTTTTTTTGAAATTTTTAGACTGGAGGTAGGAAAATACAATCAAGAACTGCGTGAGAGTTTTGACCTGAGGTGGAACGCCTGTTCCAAATTTGAGACTGATGTGGACCCTGTAGACTCTAGCCCTGGTTTTTACTCATCACTCTTTGCCTTGGCCAAGTCCTGTCACCCACTAATCCAAACTCTCCATCGAGTCCTGGCCCGGGCCCTGGAAATAGAAGAGCACGAGTTTTTCAATAGGATGAGCAAGCACTTGGAGGATCCAGCCGTGGCTTCCTTCTCAACTTTTCGCTCCATTTTCTATCCGCCTGTCCCTGAGTCCGTTGAGCCTGGGACTATCCGATGCTCACCACATACGGACTATGGAACGTTTTCCCTACTCTTCCAGGATGCCATGGGAGGCCTTGAGGTTAAGAGCTTAAACCTCGGGAAATGAATAGAATATTTCACTCTGTTCATTTCCTTCATTTCTAATAGGTTCAGAATGCTAACGGCTCCTGGGTACCTGCCACGCCCATCCCTGGAACCATACTTGTCAATACAGGAGACTTACTTTCTTTTTGGTCAGGTGGAAAGTTCCCTGCAACTGTACGTCTTTAATTAAAGGGTTTTCAAGCAATGTCCTCAGTTTCCGTTTGATTTTCAGACGCATCGAGTTCTCATTCTAGAAATTGAATTGAAAAAACGACTTCCACGGCAATCTATGGTATACTTCGTGCACCCTGATGATAACGTCTCAGTTCTACCACTAGGAACTCATCCCAAAGACGGAAAAGATGTACAACCTGTCTCCGCCTATGAGCATACCAAGAACAGGCTTGAGAGAAGCTACAAATTCTAAATCCAAATCATTGTCATTTTTTTCCTAAAAAACTTCGAAGAACGAGGAATCCTAAAAGCTTATATTCTAAACGCATATGAGTTGTTCCATGATATTGACTACATTGTATTTCTCTGGTTTACAAAAGTCTTTATGGGATTCAATACTTTAAAGGATGGTACCGTTCAAAAGGGTAGAAAATAGGAGCGCTGTCTGAAACCTTCAATCTGCGTGATTCCCAAATATTACTTACTAGCTAGACCAGCCCTTGGAAAGTGCGGCAGGAGTCAGCCCAATCGTAACTTTTGAATCAAGAATCCGTGCCAATACGGGCGTGTCCTGCCATGCGCAAACAATGCTGCACAGAGGAAAGTAAAAAGTGCTTTGTGCACACTTTGTACCCTCGGTTCAATTTCTGCTATGCACTTGTACACACAAGGGAGGAGATAGCAGATTGCATACAGTTTAGATAAAAACAATTAAAAAAATCTTACAGCCTATAGCTGGACAGCTGTGGCCTTCCGCAGAAGAACTAGATTTAGACAATGCTGAGGCACGTTGGCACATGACGAAAATAAAAATGGCACACTACAGCTGAGAAAAAGAAATCCACAAATTCCCCTCTCGCAGAGTTCATTCATTCAATTTCGTTCAATTTCGTTTCAGATTGAAAATTTGCTACTGTAATTTGCGCTGGAAAACTTCCTTATTATTTTTCTCTTCGTATTTTTTATTTTCAGTGGGTCAACTAGTCGCCAACTGAGTCCAATAGTCGTCTATCGGGTCAACTAGTCGTCCACGGGGTTAATTTTTTGACTTTGAATATTTGAATTTTTTGGAAGTTTAAATTTTAATTTTAATTTTTGAATTCAAGTACCGTATGCCCAAAAGTAAACCGGAGGTAGGAGGCGCTAATGGATATAGGTATATAGCTGTAAACAACAGGGTATATAGTGTAGCACCCCTCCCACCTCCGTTTAGTTTTGAGCATAAAGTAGCACCAGCAGCACTCTTTTTTTTACCTCACTCCATCACTTCTAGAAATAAAATGCCGAAATCAAATCTGTTTATACAGTTTAACAGATTTACCAGTATACACCACATACACCCGGTACACCCCCTCATACACTTTGTTTCCCCCATATACACTCGGTTTGAGTATATAACTTACCATCCTCGCTATTTCGTACATTCACGGTTTCCACGTTTACGGTTTATTTTGCACCCAATTTTCCAACATTATATTCTCTACCACATTAGGAGACAGACCTGTACTTTGGTTTTACAAAAAAATTACCAACTGGAAGGCAAAGGTCGAATTACCAACCTCAGGATGGGAGTGGGGGAGTGACCTATTTGCGACCTTTGGGGAAAAGTCATGGGCAAGGTAACACATCCATAAAAAAGCTGCTCCCCAGAACATACCTCTGACCCTTTTGACCTCTGGAGACCATCCTATAAGACAAAAGTCTCAAGTATGATATATTTTTAGAATCAGAAGATTCACTACTGTAGACTGATGTGTTGCTTGTCGTTGACCTTTAATGACCCCCAAACGTCACTAAAGGTCAATGCCTCTCTTTTTTCCTGCTCCAAAGTTAGAGCTATGAGTCTGGGCTAGCTACCTACCAAGTTTCATTGAAATCCATTGGAGGATCTTATCTTGCCTTCTGACTTTCCTGCTCCTTTCCGTTGCTAAGGAAGCTGCTTTTGATTTTCCAGAAAAAAAAACTTGAAAACTGGAACAAGGGAATATAAAAAAAGAATAATAATAATGCGGATACAGTTAGTAAGTGATTAGGATTAAGAATTTGATAGATTTAAGTCTCAGAATGGTTGACGAAGAGGAAAGTGGAATGGATCCCAAGTTGAATTCCCCGTTGAAACGGAATATGAATGGAGGATTTCCCGAGAGATTGGGAGCAGGGGTTACTTCGACTCTGACGAGCGTGGATCCAAGTGATCCCAGAAGTTGGGCCTACATTGACGCCATTCAGAAAGCATTCCAAGAGTACCGAACCTACAACGATGCAATTAAAGATGGCCGCTTCAAAGGAAAAGGAACGCAAGAGGTCCTCAAGGAATTTGACATGGAAATTGATAAGATCCGAAAGATTGGAGCTGCCAGAAGGAGACGACGGAAAGAAACGATTCAAAGTACTTACAGTCAATCAGCCATTCAAGCCAGAAATTCAATAGTAAGAAACTCCAGTTTTTAATTTATTTTTTCAAACCTGGATTTTTTCATCTCCAGCCACCAGTTGACATTGACCCAATTCTGGCCTGCTGTGGAAACAAGGGTACAGGTGCCATTGCTGAGGCTGAAGGGTCGGCTGAGGATGTCCAAGGTCCCCAAGGCAGTGGGCAATGCGGTGGTGGAGACAAGAAAGAAGAGGAAAGACGCTACCCCAACCTTTGCCCCCCTCCAAACATTACCTTGGAATTCTCACCACAGAAATCCGATTGGGATGCAATGGGAGTTGGTAAGATTTTCAGTCGGACCTACGGAGCGTAGGATTTAATTTTTTATCTTCTAGTTTGGAAGGACACGACGTCAGGTTACTCTGCCTCGAATTTTCAATTTAAAATCGGGAATCGTAAGCACCATCCACCTGGTTGGCTATTCGACCTCAGCTCTCCCCAGGTAAGTTCAAACTTGAAAATACTTTCGGGTGGAGCTGATAGAAGCTCAGTTTCAGTTTTTTGTTTCATGAATTTCATGTATGAGTAGATTGAAGGGATCTATGAAATCAAGACGTACTTGACGGAGTTCGTGTCCACTGATGATGTGACTGATGCTGTGGATGATCTCTTTGAAATAGTGAGTGAAATAACTGAGGTTTCCATGCCTGAAATTACGAGGGCTCTCCGATGGTTGCCTGTTGGAAAGGAGAAGGGGCTCGACTACCGTGTCTTCCTGTTGGCTCTTGGAGATTTTAACTATGCTTCTACCAGACACGCCACGCGCCCTTGTAATTCAAATATACTCAATTATCATCCAACTATTTTTTTCTCTGCGTTTCAGACAATCCGTACTAAACACGTAAAAAAGTTTTAAAGCAACGCGCACCGACGAGGCCAATTCATTCAGTTAGATGTGTTTTATTCCCAATTCAATAAAAAGTTCAAGTTCTAATATTTTCAAATTTTTAAGTTTTTCAATTTCAAGTTTTGAAAAATTCAATTTTTAGATTTTGAAATTTTGAAATCTTCAAACCAAAACAATTTTCAGGTATATACTCAACTCAGAACTTTGAATTCTCTTTTCAGATTTTCGTGTTTTGTTTTCAAAATTTTTTTAACTGGTATGCCGGAGTACCTTTTGGAGTCTTTTTTCCAAACCATGAATTATTAAATTACCTGATTGTGTAATCTTCGGCCTAGTTCAAACTTTAGACGAACGACCTCCAAAAAAATGTATTTCGCCTTCTTCGGTGAATAGATGAAAGGAAATTAGTTTTCGAATATAACTGAAAATTGAAATTTCGTAAAGACGTTTAATTTTTTATGTAAGCTCAATTTTTTCGAGGGTTGTTTTCCATTTTTCTCGCATAAAACCCGATACTCTGAACTTGGTTGGAAGCTGGGTCAACAGATTCCTTTTTTTCTTAGCATTTTTATTCTCCCACAGACCCGCGCCAATTCTCATGTCGTCAGGATCAGCAAGACGACGAGCTGTACAATTCTTCTGAATTTGACAATGCAGCCAGAGCCCTTTTCAAAAATCCGGACACGATTCAATCGTATTTCGTACTTGACGCCACGCGGAGTAAAAGAGAACCAGAAGAGCCTCCTCCATTTCCAATCCGAAATCCTGGAGAATACGTTCCAACGCGAGAAAGAAAAGCAATGCACGACTGGAGAAAGCGGATCATGGCCCGACGTGAGGAAAAACTTGAAGAAGATTCAAAAAAGGCGGAGGAGACAATTGCTGGGAGGAAGGAGGCACTTGGAAAGTACCGTGAGGCCTATCTCAGCAAACTCGAGGAGCGAAAGTCAAAAGAAGCTGAAGAGAAAGAAGTAAAGGAGAAAATGGAGGAGGAGAAAGTAGAACTGAAGAAGAAAATGGTTGAAAAATACATTGGGGATGGATTTCCTGTCCATATTGCCAACAGAAAAGCCCAACTCTACATGATTCGCCATCAAAATCGAAATCTAAGTAAGTCAATTCAGACAAATTTGAAATTAGCTCTATTTTGAAAGAATGGTTATCCTATAAGAGGCAAACATTTTTTCTTCAAAAATCGTGTCGAAAACGATTCCCGGTTTGACGATTTTTTCTTCCCTGCCCTGGGTAATGGAAGAGAGAAGCAAAATAATTTACACAGGGACTTTTGGTTTTATATTTTTTCCCTCTATTCTGTACCGAGACCATCCTTTTAAATTTTCTAGAAAAGGAAATATTTGAAGATACGAACGAATACTCGACCCGGCAGCAGGTGCTATGGACTGGTCTCTTCCTTGCTGAAATGTACGATGCAATGGACACGATTGAGAAGCTTGCCACAGACCCAAATGTAGTTATACCCCACAAAGTCGCACCCAAGGACGTTGATTTACTTAAAAACTGGGAAATGAGCATGGCGGAAAAGAGGAATAGAATCACTTCTCCATACCTCCACCCCCTTCCATTCGTGAACAATCGTTTAGCCAAGCACAACCCTCCTCAGTGTGGCAACCGACGACCCAGATATGCAACCAATGTAAATATAACCCCCCCCCCTCTCATTTTCAAGCTCAATTAGATTCGCTTGAGATTTTTAGGTAGCCTTTGACCACTGGCTTCTCGATATTCCAGCTGATGGTGAAGGGAGGCTTTCCTTGTCAGAAAATCGATTTCGCTTGAGGGTAAATTTATTTTTAAATATACTATAGGGGCCTGGCGCAACCAGACCGACGAAGGCGAACTGCGGACTCTATGTGTTCAATTCTTGAAGCGCATCTAAATATGGCAACGAAAAAATGCGTAGAACGCAGGGGCATTGCGGGATAAAATCGTTACGCACACTTTACTTTAAGTGTGTCAGCGCATACCCCCCACCCCCGTTCCCGGAGAGCGCCAGGGGCTAGGTCCATACACCGCCTTCGTCGGTGAAAATTAAGAAGCTAAGCCTAGCTCATATATTTTTTTGGTCGTACTAGCACATTCTTGAGTACGTTTTTTACAAGGACGGGAGCACCCTATGCCTTCTTCCACGCGTGGAACTCATGTTCCATTTTGCTGAGAATTTAGCTGACCAAATGCTTGGGAAAAAGCGTTCTCAGAGCTCTCAAGGCGAGAAAGACGAAGAACAACGTATAAATCAATTAAAAAAAAAAATTTATCACAGCTTCCCCTAATTCTCCTTATTTTTCCAGCCACTCCAGAAAAATCCGGAGCTAAAGAAAGCCCAGCTAAGGCGGCCGAGAAGCCAGCTAAAGAAAGCCCTGGAGCTCAACGCCCTAAGTCAGCTCCGCCAGGACAAACCAGGAAAAGTTGGACGGATTCGAAGCGCTCCAACTCTGCTGCCCCCGAGCAAGTCCGTCTCCCTACTCCGTTTGTAAATCCAGAGAGGAATGCCACTCCGAGGATTCAGATTCCAACAAGGGAAATCTGCAGTACAGTTGAGAGGAAAGAAGTCTCCTTACCATGTAATACACCAATGTTTTTGGAATATTCAAACTTTTAGCCAAGAATTGTTATATTTAAATTTCTGAATTTCAGCTCGGTTCTCTGGTAATGAACACCGCTGGGTTCTGAATTACTCAAATGCACTCGGAAAGAAGTGCCCGATTCCTAGGAATTTTCATCCAGCCGAAGAATGGATTCCATACAAAGAAGTTATACAACTCAAAGGGAAAATCCAGCAATTCCAGGCCAAGGAGTGGGATGCCTACAACTGTCGCAGGGTAGAGAACCACGCCACCCAACGCCAGCGCATATTCAAAATTTTTTCGTTTTTCTTTAAACTCAGATTTAACTTTTCAAAAAAAAAAAAATTTTTTTAAAGCTATTTACTTTTTTTTTTATATTTTCAGTACCGATTCCGAAAAGCTCTCTGGGAGAATATGAACGTCCAAAACTACGAGAACTCTGTGCTCCAGAACCGATTTGCAAATTCATTCTGGGCCCTCCTCCCACATGAAAATCGACTCCCACTCACCTTTGTCAACACCAAAATTGAACACATACTCAATTCGCATTAGGTAGTTCCCTCNACTCACCTTTGTCAACACCAAAATTGAACACATACTCAATTCGCATTAGGTAGTTCCCTCTAAATTCCTTATCTTCAGGACTGAAGCCTTCAAGGAAAAACCTAAATTTCTCCAAAATAAATTATATTCTGGAAAAACGAAAATGAAAAAACGGAATGAACATTTCATTTCTAGCGAAAATCTATGTAAAATTATTTGTCTGGAGGTGGAGGGGGGAGTTGTTTAAGGTTTTTCTTATCCGCCTTTAACTGAGCTTTGACTTGTGCCAATGAGGCCCTTGCAGAAGGCTCATCACCTTTTGGCGGGACGGATTTTGATCGTTTTGAAGCTTGGAGTAATTCTTCACGCTCTTCCAGCCGTGAGACGTGGTACTCCCTTGCACCCCGTTGAACCCTCTCCAACTCACGAATTTTCTTGGCTAGGCGCTGATAAGGATTTTCTGGACGATCGTATTTCTAATCAAAATGAGTAAAAAATTTTTATAAAAAAGAATGAAATAAATAATGTATGTAAAAAAATTAAATCTCCCTCTACCTTTTTCAATGACTCGACAATCCTGTCCTCTTCCTGTTGATCGTAGATGGTTTTCGAGGGTTCGAGAGCAACAGACCAAACGAATGTACGGGCAAAGTACAAGTAGAGTATAGCGAAGACAAGCAAAAAGGCGAGGATGGTGAGAAGGTAGACGTACTTCTGAAACCACTGGATATCCTTACGAATCTGCGGAATATTTGCTACCTGAAGCACAAAAAATGTATCCAGCTTCTGACAAAATGTAAAACCTAGGAAAATAAGTAGAATTTTTTACTTGATTCTAACAAATACAGGGGAAACTTAAAATATGCTACACCCAGACTTCGACAAATGCCACTACTGGTGGAAAACGAAGATCCTGAACTTCACTTCACACATTTTCTGGTTTTCAAAAATGAACTCTTAATTTTATAAAAAAACTGGGATTTCAAATGGCGGCATCGCTAGAGAGAATCGGGGTTTGCACAAACCCAAAAAACAATTTTATTAATGGGTCCCAAATCATGCAGAACTTACAGTAATATTGAGAAATCAAGCAGATTTTAGGCATTAAAGATGCAAAAATTTAATGCAAAATCTCTCAAATTGACATATTCAGCAGCAAAAAAAAAATCCTTGGAATCACCTAAATCTTTAAAATCTCTAAAATCTACAGAATCTTCAAAATCATTCAAAGATCTTGGTCTCTGTAACAACAATTAGTTTTTGAAATGTTTTTTTTTTAGCAGAACACGTTAAATCGCAAAAGGGTATCCCGAAATCCGATAAAAAGCGTGCGGGGGGGGGGGGGGGGG
>JABASM010002463.1:0-11016 GCA_019776545.1 Brachystomella parvula | reverse complement strand
TGTCAAATCCTTTCCCAGAGCTCCCTTGAGACGTATTCATGCTCTGGAGAACGGCCTTGTCCAATCCCAGCTTAAGGGAAGCCCTATCGAACATTTCACGCTCGTATGTATTTCTGCAGATTAGTCGGTAGACTTTGACCATTTTTGCTTGTCCTATTCTGTGACAGCGAGCTTGGGCCTAGAAAACAAAATTGTTTTAATTTAAGAAAATAGCCGCGGTGAACGAATTATTTTCAGCAAAGTTTTCTGTACCTGGAGATCATTCTGAGGATTCCAATCTGAGTCGTAGATGATAACAGTATCAGCGGCCGTTAAATTAATTCCAAGACCACCGGCCTTCGTACATAGAAGAAAGACGAATCGATCTGAATCCGGTTTACTGAATCGGTCAATAGCTGCTTGACGGAATGGTCCACGAATCCTTCCATCAATTCGCTCAAATGGGTACTTCATATAGATAAGATAGTCCTCTAGAATATCGAGACATCGAACCATTTGACTGAAGATTAAGACCCGGTGCCCGTTGGCTCTCAGTTTTGGAAGGAGTTTGTCAACCAGCACCATTTTACCAGAGGATGAGACTAAAGCCTTGTAATACAAATCATTGTCATCTGGACCACCATGAACTATTCGGTAGTCACGCTGAATCTCCTCCTCGGCCCCATTGAGAAGGTATGGATGGATACAACACTTCCGAAGTTCCATCATCGTATTCATCAAGTTTGGAATATTTGCTGCACTAGTTCCTTTGCTTAAGAATGAGAAGTTCTTCTCCAGTATTCCGCGGTAATACTTCTTCTGCATGTTTGTTAATTCCACCTGGGTATTTAGGAACGAATTCAACAATACGTTTGGAAATATTTTTGCGCATTTTTAATTAAACTCACCTCAACAATCGTCTCTTCTTTTGGAGCAATTGATTTTTCCACGTCTTCTTTCAACCTTCTCAGCATCATGGGCTTGAGAAGAGCTTGAAGTTTCTGTACTTGGGAGTCCGATGTCAACTCTCCGAATTCTTTCTTAAAATTCTCGTCGGACGTAAATTGGAGCGGTTCGAGGAAGTTGAGGAGAGAAAAGAGTTCATTGATATTATTCTGCAAAGGAGTACCGCTGAGGAGAACTCTGTGCTCCAAATTCAAGAGGCGAAGTCCTTCCAACAATTTACAGTTTTTGTTTTTGAGTCGATGAGCCTCATCAATGATACAGAGACGGAATGGGAAGTCCTTAAGATCCAGAACGTCTGTGAGGACGATCTCGAACGTGGTAATGATTACATTGAATTTGTAGACGTCCTTGATGTTCATTTGTGGATTATCTGGATGACGATAAAAGAGCTCATATTCCTGGATCATGTTTCGACTGGCCACTGAACCATGGTAAACGACGACATTTAAGTCCGTCCATGTTTCGAATTCTCTTTGCCAATTTGGAACTGTAGAGAGAGGAGCAATGACGAGAAAAGGTCCACGAATACCTGTCCGATAAACAGATTCGACGAAGGTGAGAGATTGAATCGTCTTCCCTAGTCCCATTTCATCAGCTAAGATACAGTTCCTTCCATTGTACCAGGAGAAGGAAAGCCAGTTGAGCCCTTCCAGCTGGTAGGCTCTCAACGTATTTCCGTTTTTGTAAACTGGAGATTCTTCTAATTTCACCCAGTCAACTGCCTTTGGGCGTCGCTTTGGTTTCCACTGATCCCGAGGTGGAGGGTTACAAAAGTGATGGTACTGAGTTAATTTTTCCGGATCAATGTCATCTTCTAGTTCCCAAGTACACTCGTCATAAGCGAGTGCCCTCCATTTAACAAGGTAGTTCTTCGTGACTTTTCCAGTGGCAGGATCTCGGACTTCACTTTTGTCTAGGATTCTATCAACTTCAACATATTCTGGATTGAAAGGATCCTCTTCCAGGAATTCAAAGACGTCTTTTTGATTCATTTTCTGCTTGTATCTTCGGATCTTTGGAACTGCTCGCTTGTCCCCTTTCATTAACTCCTCCTCTGTTTTCCACTCACAGTGAAGGTAGGAGAAGCTCTTGTACTTGACATAATATTCTTCCACTTCAATGGTCTCGATAACTCGCTCTCGCTTCTTTTTGGCTGGAGCTTTTGGTTGCTCTGCTTTTAATTTTTCTGACAGAGTGGGGCTGGCTGGTTCTTTGCTAACTTCCTCTCCATCAAGTTTAGATTCTTTTACTTCAACCTCATCCTTTTCCTCGATTTCGGACTTGATAGGAATTTCATTCTCTTCCTCCTTTTCTTGTTTCATTCCTTCAGAAGAAATTTCATCATTCTTTACTGTGTCAGCATTCGGGATTTCTTCTGTCTTGTCTTCAGATGCAGATTCACCTGGAGGTTTTGAGATTTCTTTCTCGCCGTCCTCCTCTTCATCATCAGTGGATTCGGCTACGATGTCTCGCTTCCCCATTCGAGATGCGAGGATGTGTTGAATTATCATTGTGTCTTCTTCAGCTGGATTCTAAGTAGTCATAAAAATACACAAATATCAGCTAAACCCGTATATTGAGCTACACTTTGAGCCAAAAAAAAAAACCTTACCACGAACACGAAATTAGGCTTGAGTGCACCCTGACTGTTACTGTCGTCCACATTGAGTGCCGCAGAGGAAGTGGATGCAACTGGAGTAACAGCTCTAGGTGTGGTTACGGTTTGACCAGGAGTTTCACTTCCACTTGGGCGTGGAGTAGTAGGTTCTGAGGATTTTGATGGAGAGCCTGATGGTTTTGGAGGCATGATCAAGTCCTCATCGGACAAGCATGCCAGAACATCGTCTATGTATTTCTTACGATTACTATGTCGACCAGATCTCCGTTTCTGAAACCGGGAGTAAAACTTTAAAACCCATAAACTGAATATATGAAATCCATATGCAGTTAAAACCTCTTACATTGGAAATGTCTTCTTCAGGAAGTGGTGAAGGAGGAGGTGTCGCTTCAAGATCGGAGCATCCTTCGGAGTCACTGCCTCTCTTCTTCTTCTTTTTCTTTGCAGCCAAAGATGCGATCAGGGTTCTGAAGTCATAGAACAAACAAGTTGAGCACCAGCTGCATAAATAAAATTTTTAAGTTTTGGCTAACGTCTTTGTTGGGCGTTTTTTCCCTTGACCACTTGACTTCATCTTTGGCTTTGATTTTTTCTTGGGCGACTTCTGAGGTGATGCATCCTCTAGAAGAGTTTCCGTGACTTCGGCTTCGCCGGTAGCGGTCACAGGGCTACCAACGTCAGTATTTGTTAATAAGCCGTCTTGGGTGCTGGTATCACCGTCCCCGCTGGGTGTTGGAACAGTGAGGCCTCCTTCAGCTGCTGTGATACCAGCAGCACCAATCCCGTTTTTTTGATCCGATTCTGAATTTTCTTCCGCCTTGAGTAAACTACTGGAGTCCATACTAAAAGAGTCTGCCGGAGGAAGACAACTTGCTGGATCCTCTTCATTTCCTTTCTTTTTTCGTGGTCTAAAATTCAAAAAAATTAAAAAATTATAAGTGAGGGGTTTCATAAAATATATATGGCAATGCATTTACTTCTTTGGAGGAGATTTCTCTTTGACTGGTTTTGGCTCCTTTTCTTTTTTCACTTTCGGAGATTTAACTTCCCTTGGTTTCCTGAAAAAAAAAATACAGCAAAATCGTACGAAAAATTCGAAAAAAAATTGAATTTAGAGCTAATTGAAAACATACCTAGGTTTCTTTGTTTTCTTTTCTGGCATTTCAGGTGGGACATCTTGGAATTCATAAATCTCATGTGCTGGCATTTGGGGTAGAGGGGGCCCGAACGGAGGGTGTGGAGGGGGGTGACCCATCATGTCAAATTCCATCATCTGAGGATCCTTCTTTCCTTTCCCTTTACCTTTACCAACACCTGCCTTCGGTTCCCTGGGTTTTCGTTCCTTCTTTTTCTTTCCTTTGCCCGAGAACTCATCCGGATCAGGACCAAAGTCCATTCCCATGTCCTATAGGAAACAAAATATGAAAAATTAGACCAATATTTCTGGAACTGTCGCTTTCCGTTTGATTGGCTAATAATTTCTTACCGGTCCAAGCCCTGGAAGTGACTGTCCATACATAGGAGGCTGCATCCCATGTTGCGGGGTCATTCCTGGGTGCATCTCAGGATATGGTCCACGAGCCTCCATTCGCTGCTGTAAAATCCTTATCCGCTCCTGGAGTTCCGGTATCTGCATACTGCTGGCTTGACTCGGAGGGGAAGCGTAAAGATGTTGAAGTTGATTTCGGAGGCTGTCAAGCTCAAGCTGCATTGGATCACGTAGTTGAGACATAGGCCCGGGGCCCATGGACATTGGGTGCTGTCCAGGGACCGAAGGCCTCATCCCTGGGTGCATTCCACTCCCTGGATATTGGGGTGGGTAATTTCCAGAGTGGTAGTAACCCTGCTGCCCCATCTGCTGCTGCATGTCACTCCCTACTGAGTTATTAGCCTGAGAAAATACTGGAGGATATTGATGCTGTGGTCCAGGGTGAGGCCCTTGGTTTGACAAGGTAGGAGTCATGTTTCTTGGCATACTCATCGGGCTGTTGGCACCATAATTATTCGGATGATGAGGTCCAGGATGTCCTGCTGCTTGACCGTAGCTCACCATGCCTCCAGCCTGAGGGTGACTAGCTTGACTTACTCCAACCCCACCCATAGGCCCTTGCTGATTCGACCCAAGTATTGGGGGGAGCGGTGATGAAGACGCCGAGGAGGAAATAGAGCTTAAAGCTCCATGGGTGTTGTGTCCCATTCCGTGTTGCTGTTGCTGCTGTGACTGACTTCCAAACTCTTGATTGCTACTATTCTGAGTACTGGGTCCGTGGAGAGTATTTGTGGCCGTCATATTTGGTGCAGAAGAGGAACACTGCTGCTGGAGATTGTTGGAATCCCCTGTGGAATTACTCATCTGAGACTGTTGTGAGTTTTCCATGCTTGCACTTATTTCTAGATTATCAGACTCAAGATTTGGAGATTCTGTTACATTCTTATTTGGACTGGAATTTGATGGAGGTGGTTGCTGTTGCTGAAAGCCGGAATTCTCTTCCCCTTGACCACTTCCAGATGACATCAAATTACTAAGCGTCTCATTTGAATTTTCATTAAGGGATTGTGGCCCACTGGAATCCAAGAGCGGTGCAGAAGACGAATTTCCCATGTTTGAGTTTAGTTCTGAATTTTGAAAATCTGGCTTGGATTCTTCTTGACTGGTAGTCTCCATTGGAACTGAGGTGTCCAATGTACTTGTTATTTGATCAAGATCAGAGTCTTGGCATCTCGAGTTACTCCCAGCATTTCCTAAGGAGTTTTCTAGAGAGGAATGAGACGTACTCAACGGAGATTGAGGAACCATTCCTGAAATGTGACCGTGTACACTCCCAGGACTGCTCATCGGCTGTTGAATATGCTGCTGATGCTGCTGTTGTTGAGGGTAGCTATGTTGCTGTTGCTTGCTTTGTGCTTGAGCTGGTCTGCCAATTTGAGGTGGGGTTTGCCATTGCGTTGGAGAAAGAGGAGTTTTTGGACCAACTATTCCTGGCGACATTGGGGTTTTCGGTCCACTCATTGGACTCATTACACCTGATGGAAGGTGAGGTTTGGGTGACGGTGAGTTTTTATTTACATGTGGCATGACCATCTGCTCCAACTGCTGTAAACTGCTCGGGCCTTGAGTTTGTGGAATAGGAGGAGGCCCTTGACCAGGTTGTGACATGCTCTGAGCCGGAGACATTGGTATAGTGGGCGTACTAGGGGCAGATGGACGAGGTGACGGTGCTGGTGGTCGTGGGGAGGGAGTAGGTTGACGAGGTGATAACTGTGGCAGTTGAGCATAAGAGCCAGGTGGTCTATAGCTCGGGCTACCATTGGGCATGGAAGCTCCATGTGGTGCCGAGGAAGGTCCGTATGAGGTAGCATATGAACTCGACATTTGACTAACTCCAGGCGTCTGGGGTCCACCTGAAGATAGTCCTTGAGTTCCTTGAGCCTGACCGGCATAATACTGTCCGTATTGACTTCCGTACTGAGGATGCTGAGAAGAGCCCATTGGGGTGTACTGCTGTGCATGATGAGATGACCCGTAGCTTGCGGCGGACGGCGGTGGAGCATTGGCCGCTCGATTGGTGGAACTGTGATGATAGTCAGGATACTGCTGGCCTGAATTACCGTACATTTGAGGGGGATACTGAGGCTGTGACATCACAGAGGCCGGGACCTGTGGCCGTGTCATGTATGGAGACATGGAATGTGGAGCAGTCTGCTGTGACGGTTGCTGTGGCTGTTGGGCCTGGGGAGGTGTAGGCTGTTGCTGAGGGGGTCGTGGTAGGTTCGCACTGTATGCGTGTGGCTGTCGGTAGCCACCGGCTGCGTTTGGTGGGTAATGATGAGGTAGAGCACTTCCATAATTCTGTTGCTCACTCCATCGGTGCATTTGCTGTGAGTAGAGATCCTGAGTTGGAGCCCTGTATCCAGGATACTGTTGTTGTTGTTGCTGGTGATGAGAGGAGACTCCTCCAGGCCCTGGCATACGATTCGAGGGTGGTACAAGTGGTTGAGTTGGAGGTGGCACTTCTCTTGGTGTTGGTCTCATCATCCCTGAATTTTGTACTGAGTAATCTTGATAGTGAATGTTCGGGGATGGTACTGAAGGAGACTGATGATAGGGTGGATAGCCTGGCATTGGTCGTGATGGAGTTTGAGACGACGGCGGAACACCGTAAGATCCTAACCCTGCCTGACCAGCCGCAGCGTACTGAGCGTACTGTGCAGAGTAGTCTGGATATGGATTCATTTTATTGGATGTTTGATCTAGTCCCTGACCAATTTGTGTATAGCTCGGTGGTTGATTGCTAAAATTCTGCATCATACCATCAGTATTATTGCCTTGTCTCTGAGAGGAGTTTGACTGTTGCTGGGACTGGACTCCAAAACTATCAGATCCTCCTAACTCTGCCAAACTATCCAGCATGCCACTGCCCAAATCATCTCCAAACAAATCGTAGTTTTCCATACCAACTCGAACGTCCTAATTTAAATTCATCTTTAGTTGAATGACGAGCGAAGCTTCGTTAAAGCCAGGGCATAAGGAAGACAGGACGTATACTCATTCCAGGAGGATAGAAATTAGAAATCTTTCCTGACTTCTTCAACAGTTTTCCAACTCACTGTCATCTATCAAAGAATTCAAATAAAAATAAGCAAAAGATTCAATTAGAGAGAACGCAAATATAACAGCGTCTACAGCTGTAAAGCGTAAAAGCCACTCTCGCCGCTGCTAATTTCGAATGCCGGTAAGAGCCTGATGACAAGATGGTTGAGTGAGTTTGAATTAATCAAAAGGGGAAAAGCCATACGCTTATGAACCTCATAAAATTTTGCATAATCGCCATGACTTTCCCCGTTCCGAAAAATTCCAATGTCGGTCATCATCCCTTCTTGAGGTTATCTTATGACATCGCTGCCATGGACTTCGGATCAAATGAATTTGGAGCGAAGCTTGGCATGATTAATTGCGATGATCCACCCTCCTCGTCATCCTGTCACCCTTCGCTCCATCTCCTCTTTGTCAGTGAGGTACTTCCTTGTGTTAGATTGCTAGAGTCTGTCTTGAGAGTCTTGAGCTTCCAATGACAGTCCGTATAACGCAGAAAAGCGACAAGAGCACCAGAAGCAGCGACAGCTACAAAGCAAGGTAAAATAGTAGAAATTAAGAGCCGGTGATGTCTTACCACAGTGTGTCCAGCAGTCCCGTTACTTCTTGTAACAAGGAACAACGTCACTTATAAACTTAAAAATTACAAACTATGGTACTGGAGAACACTTATCTTCTAATTTTTTTCTATAGTTTTGACAGAGCCATGTCCTCCATTGTGTAATGTCAGTCTCTGCTTGACTCCGACTCGGTTCTGTTCTCCTCCACCAAGAGCAGGACTATACTATACCGAAACGGAAGAGTACTACTACCTACTACTATAGACACTAGTACAGGCTACGGGACGGGGAAATTCCTTATGCCCTTAACTATAACTCACACTTCCACGGAGTTCACTTGGTAGACTATACGCGTCGTCGTGGATACGGAAGGCGTCGGGGACCAGAAGTTTGTAGTTGAGTGAAGATCCCGTGTCCAATCTTCAGCACTCTTCTGCGATGGCCTGCGATGAGAGAGAGAGAGAGAGTGAAAATTAAATGCAGTAAAGAGAAAGGTGGAATTTTGTTAGCGTCTCCCTCATTCGACCGACTCGGGGAGATCTCTTCTTCGACGTGAAGATTTACACAGGCAAGAATAGTAGGCAAGAAATATAGGCAGGAGCACCACCACCGGGCCCAAGTTCAATGACAGGGAAAGGGCGTCCCACCAGCCAATCCGAGATCTCGATTCAAAAACAGAGGAACGTGAAAAATGAAGTATGATTTCCTAAGTTCTTCTTCAGCAGCAAATTAATTTCATTTTCACTCGGAAAAATTCGACCAAACCGGGTCCTTTTGATGACTCATTACATGTGGACCTTGCTCTGCAAAAGAAAACACATGGATTACGCATTTCCTTCTAATTTTTAGGATTTTTGATTTTTCCAACCTTTTACTTTTACCTGTTCAAGAAGAAGACTGAAGCTAAGCGCTGGAAATATGGAAGATCAGCTGCGGTGGCCACCTGTCAGATGCCAGAAATGTCGATATCATCTCCTCGATTCCTCTGAAGGTAACTTCAATTTATAAGCAATAATTAAAGTGAAACTCGGTTCAAAACGAAATCAGGATCGAGAGAGCGCGCCCATGCTTTTTCAAATTCAAAATTCAAGTTTTTGATTGCGCATGCGCGTGGCCGCGCGAGTCATTGTACACAAATAATCAGCTGTTCAAACAGCTGATTATTTGTGTACAATGAGCTGCAGCTGGATATCTCTATGGATAGTTGTATCGTGCCTGTCTAACTTCATTTTTCTATGGTTTTGCAGTCGTTGACAGTCATGGAGTTAGATTCGATCCAACGTCGGGACCATCGTCACCGACAAATTCATGCTCAACGGATGTATGGTACATCCCCGAAAACAAAATGCCGGCCTGGATGAAATCCAACGTGGAGTCTGGGGAATGGGTAAAAGGGAAAATGACCTGCCCAAAATGTCAAGCACGAATTGGTTCCTACAATTTTGTTTCTGGAATGAAGTGTACCTGTGGCCAGGCCGTTCTCCCTCCCATCCACATCGTTAAAAGTAAAGTGGATATTATTTTGCCACCACCGCTACCTCAGCTCCACCACTTCTCGGGATCTTCCTGAATTCCATCGTATCTTAAAACTTAAAGTCAGAATGATTCCTGTTCAGATATTTTTCTACGAAGACTTTTGAGTTTCTTTAAGCGTTTAATACCTCAATACTTAAGCTAATGTAAAGAGTATAATGTAGGGTGCTCGGAAACAAATACAGCTTTAGCAGCCAAGGGACAATCTTGTACTGTAAGACAACCTTCATCCTTAAATGAACGTAACGGTTGGATTTACTCAGCGTTCGCCGTATGCTACAACCATATAGTATACGGGATCCCGCATACTACATCCAGCGTTGCTAGGTTGTCTAGCGTTTTTAAAACGTGACAGTCCAGCAATGGCAGCAACGGGTTGAAGCCTACGGCGGACTCCCTAAATCCTGCCGGCGTAACTGCTATAACAACCGTTTACCACGGAATTACGGGGAAACAAAATATCAGCAGTACCTCTGCCTTTGGCCAACCAGCTAAATGTAAATTCTATGGTAGTCTTTGGCTTTGCAGTATTAAGTACCTTCCTTGGCTGACGCGCTAACAAAGCTCCTTAATTGATAGTGAGCAACAGAGGGAAATGATAATACATCGGAAGTTGGAAGTCTCGTTAAGTGTAGAAATCAGTCGTCAAGAAAGGTGGGAAGCTAAAGCCTGGATTAAATAATACTAAAGCTATAACTGAAGTGAAGGAAATGATTTTCCGAGATAATTTAGTGTTGGACCCAATTCACAACAGACGCGCAGGTACGACGTAGAAAGCAAGAAGCAGATATGCCCTAATCCAGGATTAAACTGGTAACGTATCAATCATCATTAGTCCATCTGCAGGCTGAGAACGCTGGAAAGAGTATTTCATGACGGAGAAATAAACTGCTTGTTTGTGCTATATATTCGGAGTTTCTTGGTCTTGAGTAGGTTTGACACTTGGATTAGCAGGTTCCGTAGTGATTCCTAATGGTGGTGTATTTGTTTTTGAGTCCAAGCTTTCGCGTCCTTTTCCTTGGATAGAAAATTGTTTCGACTTGCTACTTCCGGCTTGTGTTTGATGAAGAAGTATCAAGCGGATCACCACAGGAGTTGCTCCTCCCTGACTTGTCTTGTGGATTCCTGTAGTCCATTGCGAAGGTGACATTTCTCCTTGAACTAGGATTGCTAGCTGAAGTAGCCAGAGCAATTGTTCCTTGGTCCAAAGATCCTCTTCTGAGAAATTCTGTTCGTATCCTATAGCTTTGCTGCTCGGATGGTAAACGAGGAGGGAGAGAGAGAGTTTCCACGTCTACTTCCTTGGATCCTCTACGGAGGGAGGGATGGAAGTATCGGTAGTAGAGTATCATGCAAATGATTCCAATGAAGAACAGCATGTAATCAGCTACGATGCCTGAGACTCGGATCCAAAGATTCTCGATCGGCAGGTTGGAGTCCTGTGTCCAGAACCAGGCGAAGAGCAGCACGGAATTCTCAAGGAAGCAAATGGTATAGAAAGTGAAGTACTTGTACCGAGTTGGCTCATCTCGGATGTTAAAAAAAGTGAACAAGTAGATGAAAGCAACGACTAGAATAAAGAGAGTTTCTTCACATTGGTTTGAACAGGTTTGATTCCCTTGGACGATGAGCCAAATCCACATGGCCGCCCAATGTGCAAGACACATCGGAAGAATGAAAAGTGGGTATGTTGCTGAGAAGACTCCAATAGCAAATATTCGAGCACCTGAAACCAGCAAATTTTTTTTAGGTTGAGTCGAAAACTG
>JABASM010002462.1:0-11019 GCA_019776545.1 Brachystomella parvula | reverse complement strand
TTGCAAGTTGAAAATGAAAATTATTTTTTTTTTACAGAGAATCCTCCTTGAGATACCTCATGTTATCAAAGAAGAAGCTCGCGTAATACTTTTTAGGAAATGGGCGACATCTGAGAAGGGTCGATGTGCCTTTCATTCTTCGTCAACGGAAGATATCATGTTACAAGGGATGAATCCACCTTCAATGCTTCAGCCCCCTTCCTCTCTAATCACTGTTCACAGAGGGAGGATTGTGGAGGATGGATATGCACAACTGGCCAATTTGTCACCCAAGAGACTCAAGGGAACAATTCGAGTTCGCTTTCAGAATGAGCTCGGCCTTGACGAGGCAGGAATTGACCAGGATGGAGTATTTAAAGGTACTATATTCTTGCTGTCAAAAATCAAATTATTCAGCGATACCATTTCTACCTTCAGAATTTTTGGAGGAAACTATTAACCAAGTTTTCAATCCAACGCTCAATTTGTTTCGTGCAACATCGGAAAATTTGTTGTACCCGTCCCCGCTTTCTTATCTCCACGAGAATCACCTAGATCTCTTCGAATTCGTTGGAAAAATGCTTGGAAAAGCTGTATTCGAGGTAGATGTTCTTCCCATTTGTATATTCTACTTTCCAGAGTAAGGTTTTTCTAAATTTTTTTAATCACTAGGGTATCGTAGTTGATGTCCACTTCGCTCCATTCTTCGTTACCCAAATGCTTGGTCTTCAGCAAAATGGAATCCTTTTTTCTGTGATCGACGAGCTTCAGTCGTTCGACCGGGATCTCTATAATTCTCTCATTTACATTAAGCACTATACTGGAGACATGAAAGTAAAAAGTGGAAAAACATCCGGTACAGATTCTATTCTAACCCGGCTCTCTTTTTAGGACCTAGAGCTCACTTTCTCCGTTGACCAAGAGGTATTTGGGGTCCTCCAAAATGTTGAGCTGATTCCCGGCGGAAAGACCATTCCTGTGACCAATGAGAACAAGTGAGAAAAGAAGCTTGAATTCGATGCTTAAAAACCGCTAACCTTGTAAACTTTAGAATCAGCTACATCTACCTCAAGGCCCACTACCACCTTTACGCCCAAATCAAAGAACAAACTATTGCTTTCCTCAGAGGCTTTCGTTACATCATTCCTAGCGATTGGCTTCGAATTTTCTCACCACCGGAGGTAACTTTACTTTTAATGACCAATAATTTTAGGAATGGAGAAGACTGGAATGTCAACTTGGATTTTCTGCTTTGTAGCTTCAGCGCCTTATTAGCGGAGAGGACTCGGAGATCGATTTGACTGATCTACGCAGAAACACTCAGTACTACGGTGGTTTTCACGATAGTCACAGGGTCATAATCTGGCTTTGGGTAAAACAATTTCTCAAAAATATTTGATAGCAAACCGTGAAGTTTCTCTACTTTTTCATAGGATATTCTGGAACATGACTTTACAGAGGCTGAGAAGCGGCTCTTTCTCAAGGTTACTATTCATTTATATATAAAAGCGAATTCGGAAGTCCCAAAAAATAACTTTGTTTCTTTTTTGAAGTTTGTGACAAGTTGTTCTAAGCCTCCTCTCCTCGGTTTCACTAATCTTGACCCAGCATTTTCTGTTCGCTGTGTCGAAGTTAGTGATGACGATGACACTGGGGACACCATTGGTAATTAATTCTTTTTCTCAATATTCGGAATTGAATTAAGTGGAAAATCATACTTCAGGAAGCGTCCTTCGAGGATTTTTTACTCTAGGGAAACAAGAACCAGTCGGGCGACTTCCAACATCGTCCACTTGTTTCAATCTCCTCAAACTTCCCAACTACCACAAGAAAGCAACGCTTCGAGATAAGCTACGCTATGCCATAACATCGAACGTTGGTTTCGAGCTTTCCTAAATCCAAATAGAAAATCGGAGTCTTCCTTTCAACTGTAACTGAATAGTCAAATCGCATGCGCCCACTTTCCTGTGATATCAAAAATGCTAATCCATTTCTTTTATTTAATAATAATTAGTACACCAGTAAGGTATCGACTACTAAGAAGTCATTCTTTAGAAGCACAGCTTTTTGGAAGCCATGAAGTAGTTGAACTGAAGGTTGCTTGTATTGTAAATTACGTTTTTATTAGCACGGCAGAAATCCTCCAATAAACTATAATTATTTTAAAACACTTGCTCATCATTTCGAAATCTTGTTTTATAATGTAATATTATTATTTTTAAATCAAATCTTAAGATTAGTAATCATATTGTCTACCTCGGAATAATTTGAAAAAAAAGTGGGAGAAAAGCCTATCATCTAATTTAATTAATTTTCCTATTTTTACCCAGGCGTTTCCGATTGCTAGCTTGGCGATGTGTCTTATGATTCCAGAATTTTTAATAATTCAGTGAGCACAATCACGAGGATTGATTGACTATAAGGGAAAATAAAACCAGGGAGAGGCAGCGAGGTGCATCGGCGCAGCCCGCTGAACGCTTGGCCTACACCTCTTACACGGAGAAACGAATAATTAAAATTGGACGGAAACCATCAATAATAATAAATCAAGATTTTTTCCGTCCTCAACCCCCGGAAAATTATACATTGAGGTCGAGGTATTCGTACCATTTTTGAATTCTCGCCTGCGTATTCTGCTAGCGGGGCTACGACAGTTGACGCGGTCCCGCTAGCAGAGCAGGTTAGAATAAAAAACAGGACAAATATTTCGACCTCAGTGTAGGCACCAAATTGGAGAGAATTCCTGCTTAAGCTTACGTTCTTTAGGCGATCGCTTTCCCAACTTTTCTAATACCCAGTCTTGAGTTAAAAAGCAAAAGGTTTGGTTGTAGACGTACAATGTGTATCTTGCGCAATTTGACTGGTTACCAAGCAGCAATAATTATAGACCCGAAAGTGAAGCGAATCGGAGTTAACTGAATTTGAAACCGTTTAATTTGTGCTGCGGATTTAGAAAATATCAGGACAACGGGACCAGTCTTGTCTTTCCTTGCAATCCCAGTAGTCATTTTTGAAGACATGGATAACGTTACCGGTTAATGGATCCTTATCTTGAGAAAACCAAATGGGCTCGTACGGCGGGACAGGTTTTCCTAATTATCATAAATTATGAGTCAATTTATAGAAATTAGGAGTTGGTTACACTTATTTCATGCAGTAATATCCCTACCTTCTGCAGCGGCTTGCTCGGCTTCAATTTCCTTTTGACGACGGGTAGTACGCTGCTTCTCTTCAATTCTAACCTTCTCCACATTTGCTTCATCCCATTTGCCTTCTTCCATGAGACGCTGGTCTGGGCGAAGGCGACAGTCTGTTGGAGCCACCCCTTCCTCAGGTTCGTTGAGTTGGCAGGCTAGCTCTGTGAAGTTGTAGTAACGCTCAGACTCTGGCCTGGGAATCCCAAAAAATAATTATTAATCGCAAAAACTTTTCTAAGGAAATTGAGAAATTCTGTTTTAATTTAGGCAACTTACGGTGGAAGACGTCGTTCCCATAATAATCGGGGTGAAGCTAACTCCAGAATAGGTTTTCCATGCTTATCAAAGTCTTTCTGTTTCAAGACCTCGCAAGTTTCCATCTTCCCATCCCAGGTACCGTTAACAACCCATCGAACCTTATCTTGGCTATCGATAACACACCCCGTGACCTTAAGCGTGGAGGAAGTTATGAACTGAGAAAAACATTTTCGTACTCTTAACTCACCTTTCGTTGAACATCACGATTGAAGTACGAATACGGGATAAACTTGAGATGACATTTATCTCCGGTCGTATGGTTAGTAATGTCCATCTCACCGTGCTGATCCACCCAAAGTTTTCCCACAATTATGTTGTGAACTGTGGTTGTGACTTTCCTCCATGTGTAGTGATTGCCTAACGTGACCATGTCGAACAAAAACAAGCTCAGTATACCAAGAATTCAAAACAGAACATAATAGGACCCTTACCACTTTCAGTGAACACTAAATGAGCGACACCAAGTGGGATGACCTGAAGGTATTTCCCACGGAATTTAGATGACATTGTAAACTCTTGCCAGCACTTCCATCCTCTTCCTTCACAGTGCTGAGCGGCCATTGGAGGATGATGGCTCACTTGCTCGTTTACACAACGCCAGCCCAAATCATCCATTCTGTCGCATTCAAAAGTTTCACCAAGTAGCGGATTGAAAGGCTTGCCTGTCCGTACCTGTGAGAACCAATGTAACTTCTTTATCCTTCACTCCCTATCCTTCACACAAAAAGAAAGAATTACCGCTGTAGTAGCATATGAGGAGACCGTAAATGCCGCGACGTATGCCAGCTGCTCACAAGCATCTTGACACCGTACTGCCTGATCAAGTATCTCACTGTACTCGAAGTCCTCGGTGAGGCGCTGAAGCATTGAAAGCGGCTCCGAAAAGTTTACAGGCATTGGGATCTTCGTTAGCTCTTTCCCAATACAATTTTTCATGATACTCCAAAGATTAAGCGGATAGTTCGGCTTGTCTGCCACGCGGTTCCGACGAATTTTCTTTGAACCAGCTGAAATATTCTCAACATTCGATTCTCGCTTCGTATCCTTTATGGATTTTGTCTAAAAAAAATCATAAAAAATATGAAATACAAGAATACTGAGAATGGTAGTTCAAACGCTTTCTTACCTTGGATCGAATACAGCGAACAGTTTGACTCGTACTTCTCGTGGAGCCAGAATGCTTATCATCATTCTCGCTGCCAGAGCTATCCCTTCCCACAGGGCCATCTGACTTCTGTAGAAACATGGCAGTGCTTAAGTATCCAGTTCAATGGAATGGAAAAGGATTGATAATTGACCAACCTGAGAATCCATACTAATACCACTAGCAGTACGTCGATGCGTAGAAATAGGAACGTCAACTGTGAAGTCAGCATTTTCAGAGTTTTCTACGGCATCATAAAAGTCCTCCTCTTCATCTGACTGGATATTAAGCGGCACTGCAAAAAAATTAAACAACAAAATAAAATAACTGCCTGATGCCGGTTTCACATTCGCTAAAGGCTGCAAGGATTTAAGAAATCTGGCTGACAGATTACTCATATAAAAGCTTGAGGACAGAAAAAGTACTAACCGCCGTGTTGAGCACATGTAGCTGCGGCTTCTTCCAGTTTCGTGTGCTGCTTGGCCAACTCTTCCACAACTTTCTCAAGCCTCTGTCGTTGTTCCTTTTCATAAAGAATAGCTTTCTGCCACTTCCTCCCTTGAGCCTGAGCTGTTTTTGCATATTCGGAACAAGCCTAATAAAAAAGAAGATAAATATTAGCACCATAAGCAAAAAACGAATAATTATAGCCAAAAATTATCTTACATTAATCATGGCCGTTGAAGTGATTCGAAATAGTGTTGCACGCTCATTCACTTGTTTGATTTTGGAAAGGATATCGTGATGACTCTCCAATGACTCAACCTCACCCAGAGTTTTCTGTAATTCAGAACATTTTGTATTAACCCTTGCAGTCTCGGCGATCCATACATAATATGCATTCGGCACTCGCTTGTTGACAATTTTCAAGATGAGACGCGGAGAGTTAATCAAAACTTCTGCCTCCACGTTTATGTCTTGTTCAGCATAAGACATACTTTCCGTGCCCTCATTTTTGTTTTTTTTTGTTTTGTTTTAAATCGTTCCCAACCTAAGATATAATGATTACCTGGAGAGCACTTCCGTGCTTGTTAATGAGTTCACAGCAAGTTTGCATATCCTCAAGCTTGGCTGAGAGCATTCGAAATACATTCTGAACTTCATGATTGTCCATAGGGGCAGAAACTTCTTCAAGCTCCTCTTCCTCTTCAGATTCCATAGTCCGAATAGCCTTCGCTTTTGCCAGTTCCAGAGCTGTAACCCACCTGAAAACATTCACTATTTTCCTACTTCCTGTATTACTTAATAACTACTCGAAGGACTCACCTCTGTCGCTCTACTTCTGAGCTTGCACGCAAATGGAATGTCTGGGTCCCACCATTCGACACGACGAGATTGCAAGTATCTTCTGTATATATTAATGCACCATGCAGACTGATTGAACCTCGGCAAGTATGTGTCATTTCAGCATGATTCCTATAATAATAGAAAGACGGACACAAATGCATGAACTAACTTCAAGGACAAGAAGCCTCTCATTGGAAAGAGGAAAGGAAGTCTGACATACGGTTTAGGGTACCTGTAGTAAGATAGCACTCCATTGGAAAGAACAAACCATCGCTTCTGATATCCTTTGAGGTAATTTGTCCACTTATGAAGCCACCCCTTCATCTCCGGCTCTTTCGGCCCGTCACTCATCCTGAATACTTGATTTACACTCTAAGTCTAAGAATCCTTGCAGAGCACTCACCACTTGGAAAGGGATCAGGGATGTGTTCCTGAACCAAAATGCCTCTGAACTCGTTATCGCTTGCACGGCGACCCCCCCGGACTGCCACCAGGCCTAATAACTATAATAAACTTCTTCACTTTTTTTTAAAGAAAAAAGGGTAAGAATCCTTGATTATTTATGATACGAGTATCTTCTCACAACAATGTCAGTGACGATGAGTAAGAGCAGTCCAAAGTACAGCTGGAAATAAGTTAATGACGATGACGAAGTGGAGTCATCCAGATTGGCCTTTAAAAAACGGATTCGCCTTGTCCTGTTTTCAGAAACCATATGAGAGAGAGAGGGGCCAAAAAATCGCTTTCCCAGTTCTCGCTTGTCAGCAATTTTTTCTCTTCGTCAGCTCCACAAAATCCCAAAAAGAAAATTAATTTTAACAGCATACTTTTTCCATACTGTTTTTCTCCGTAAATTCCCAAACGATGAGATGCATAGAATCTAAAATTATTTTAGTAAAAGTGATTATAGTATTTCAAAGGTCGAAGGACAGACATTAGAAATCATTTTTAGCAATAATAACCCTTCATTATCTGGAATCGATAACTCAATGTTATTTATAGGTATTATACACTAAATCTATATTTGTGTTTCGGTAGCCCGTTTTATCGAGTCTTAAAGACTTAATATTAATAATTATTTAAGCATTTCGTTTATAAAATGATATATTCCCAAGGAAAATAATCAATTAGTTAGGTTTTGACAGAGAAATAAATGCGGACAACTGATGTGTTCGCAGCAGAACCTCAACAATGCCACGTTGTCAGGTTCAGTTATCTCGAGGGGAAGGAGGGGGGTTTGGGTAATTTTTGTTGCAGATTTTTGCTAAATACTAGTCCGGGAGAGGCTTTGTCCCAATGAATTAACTGAATTTGGGTTTTCTATATTTTTATTAGAACTTTTTTTTTTTGTTTCCACTATTGATTTCAATTCCCTATTTGCTATATTTTACGCTGTATTGTACAGTACTTTAAAATTTAATCATAGTACCGGTGTTGTTGTAGTAATGGGGCGGGGCCATGCTGATACCCCACGACGGGGACACTGACGAAGGGGTATGCAATGTGGTGTTGCTGTGGCCCATGGCCCCCTGCCCCTTGTGTATAGCCGTGTGGGCTTGAGAGAACGGAGCTATAGAGAATTTTAGAAGTAAAAATGTAAAGAACATCATGGCTCATTAATTATTGTCTATGAGCGTTTTCACTTACTTCTGACCACTGACGTTGGTTGAGGGGTTGGAAGGATGACCGCCAGTAGGTGCCCCTGTGTGGATGAAGTGAACCTGCGACATATGTACTTGACTTCCGTCACCGCTTTCTGAGTTGTACATGGGCAAGACATGAGGGGCGTGTATTCGTACCTGTCATTTAAATAACGGACATTAGAACCAGGATGCTATTTTTTAGTTAATTTCTCTTACCTGTTGTGCGTAGGCATGCTGATGAGGAATGCTATACGTAAACTGGTGGGGACCTGAATTCTGCAAGGATGCTGGGGTGAGAAGCGGTCCCGCCTGAACAGGGATCGCAGGCTGCAAATCAGTTCGCTGAGAGACTGTGATACCTACGTTTAATATGGTCAGTTATTAATACTGGAAGAACCAGTTCTCTTGGCTGGATTGGGTGGTGCTTACTCTTCCGATGCTGATTCATATGCCTCTGTGGTGGTACATTATTTGCTGAAAGACTCTGGTTACCCCCAGGACTAATTGTCTGGGTGTATGGCGGTGGCAGATATATTGCTTGTGACATTTGCATATATGTCGGATGACCTGGGGCTGGCATGAGCTGTGGCGTACTGGCCGGTGTACTTGGAGGTCTTGGCGGCGTTGCTGGGGATCTCTGTATCAGGAAAAAAAATTTGATAGGAAAAACGTCCTTGTTATTTTTTTAATGGAATTGATTGAACTTACAGGTGTAAAGCTTTTCGCGTTTGGATTTGGATTGAACTCTTTTGCGTTGACGTTGAAGGTAAACGGTTTTTTAGAGTCAGTTGAATCTACTGACCTTGTATCAGCTTTATCGCTAGCGATGCTACGAGTTTCTGAAGAGGCAGGGGATATAACAGGCTGCTTGTCATCCGCTGTTCGTGAGGTTTCTGGGGGCTCATTTCGCTTCAGATTCTGAGTCTCTGGAGAAGAAGCTACAGCAGAAGGAGACGGCGTCTTTTCCTTTGGACTTGGACCAGGTGTATCAGCCGTAGCTGGACTCTTCTCGGCTCTCCCATTATTAATATTCTTAGGGGGTGCGGCTTGTGGACTATTATTGGCCGTTCCATTGGAACCAACTCGCTGACTTTGGGCTGCACTTGGGGGCGTGTGGTTCATTGACTGTGACTGTGGCATAGAAGAAGGACCCGAAGGAGCTTGACGTCGATTAGGGGAATCACTATCCGAGGCTAAATGGAAAGAAGAGTGGAAATCCAAAAGTTCCTTCTTCCCAGGTCCAGACTCTTCTCGAGGTCCTAAAAAGGTATTTGAGGTAAAAATTATCTACGGAGTTGTTTTTTTCATGCTCCTTTTACCTTTCCTATCCATTGTGACTTTTCCGCCTCTGCCCGGCCGACTTCCTCCTTCATTATGACTCGATGGACCGTACTGTGGTGGCGGAGGCCCTCGACGGTCGAAACTCCTCCGAGCATCTTGCGGGTAGAAATTATTTGTTGAGTTTGCATAAGTATTACGAGCCCCTCCTCCGTAACTTGGTTTTCCCCTGCTTCCTCCGGTTGAAGGCGGGGGAGCCGTATGTTGCTGTGTTGGCTGCTGTTGATTCTGAAATTGTGGCACCTGTTGCGGCGGTGGCTGCTGGGCTGAGCTGTTATTACTGTTACTATTTATTGACTGTGAGTTGATGGACTGCGTATTTTGATTGCGCCTCGACGGCGGAACATATTTACCACTTCTAAGCAAAAGTAAAATTAATAGTTATATACCAGATTAACATCAAGTATCCAGCAAGATTAGGGAGGACTCACGTTACTTCGTTGCCAGTATTCATCGTGTTATTGTTATTATTTATATTGGAATAAGTCGGCTCACGAATAACAGCTGAGAACTTTTCTTCCTCATCGTCGCCATTTTCAGCGGAGGTTCGTTCAAGAGAAACTGTGTTTCTTTCGATTTCCTCAGCGATCTGTGAAGCTGCTTCCTCATGCTTTTTGAAAACTTCTGAGTCGGATTTATCTAGGGTCGTTGTGTAGCCTGCTAGTTGCTTATCATACGAGGATACTACCCCATACTTCTCAGCGTTTTTCTTGAACATCTCCCCCGGAGCCCATCCATTCTGAAACCAAACTCAAATTAATTCATTTCTAAATTACGAAAAAGAGTGCTGAGTGCTCACTGTTTCAGATTCTCCACTATTAAGATCCAGATCTTCCAAGGCATCTGCTTCTCCACCATCCCAGGGTGTAAGTTCTTTGTTGGCAGCCATTGTGCTGCGTGTGGAGCTTATAGCTGTGTCTGTTTGAAATTCTCGTGTTGCGTAACTCAGCACAGCATTTTCAAACTTCATAGCCATTAACTAAACAAATAAAATAATTAAATCCAATTAACATCTAATTCTGCTGCATCCAGCTGAGAATAATCCATGACGGAAATACTGACGAAGAAGCGAAAGTATGTGTAAACAGTAAGGAGGAATGAAGGAGGGAGAGGAATCGTGCGAGTGAGCACAGTTGTGAAAGGAACCGAAAAAAAAAGTACCCCTTACCTTATCAGATGGTATAATGAGGACATCATAATGCGTTGAAATGGCGGACTCATCATTATCCTTGGTTACCAAATGAGCAGCTTCAAGCATGATTTCTTGTGATGAGGAATAAGCCACAAAAATTCCTTCGTACTTTTCTCCACTTCGGGTCGTGACCTCAGCTTGACAGCCAATCAATACTGTCATGTTATACGAAAAATGTGTGTCCTTGTCCTTTTCACATAATTTCCGTAAATCCGGCCTATAATGATAAATAATATCATCAAATAATAATCAAATAAAAAAAGTGTCAAACTCTACTGTACTGTAAAACTCCAAACATGGTTAGTTTAATTACTATCCAACTGTACAAGGACTTACTTATTTGGAGTGGTTGCAGGTCTGCTACCCTTCCCTTTTACCACTGATGTTTTCATGATGCCGTGAAGACGCTGAAAGTCTGCTGATAATTCTGGTCTTCCGGAATCCTTCTTTAACTTTACTGTTTATAAAAGTAAAGTTAAAGGGAATTAAGAGCAGAGTAGTAAAAGAACCCAGACGAGTATTTAGGGCTGGATGAAAATTGGGGTGTGGGGGTCAGGAGCGGGCGATGGATGTGAGGTCAAGCTTAGCTCCGAATTTCCGAGATGATTGATGTGAATCAATTAATTTCTAACTTGATTCACAAGACTTTCTTGAGCCGAAAGGACTTTAGTTTTAATAATAATCTTCCGTTTTCACTGCTGCACTGCCAGCCAGATAAAATCAATAGGGCACAATTTATGTGAGAAGTGAGTGCAAAATGCACGAGCCCGTGTGTTCTACACTGAAGAAGAAAAGAGCCGCGCCGACTCCGTAAAGGAATCCTCAAAATCGTGAAGGATTTTTTATGGGCTGAGGACTTCGGGAAAGGGAAGGTTCGCAAACCTCGTTCCAATTTTGGGGGTAGGGGGTGGTCGAAGCCCC